>JAHNEJ010003605.1:0-140698 GCA_022559845.1 Amorphophallus konjac | reverse complement strand
ATTAGGGATTAGATTCTGACAGATTAAGGACTCTAGAATAGATCTAATCCTCAAACCCTAGCTAGAACCCTATAAATAGGACCTAGTTCTGAATTGAGCAACCCTTACTTTTGCTCGCGTGAATCAAGGTAAGGAGTCATAATCTCAGGTAAGTTCTTTAGATGTATTTGTTTACAATACTTTAGACTAACTCCTCTCCAAATTTCATGCTAGGAGACCAATCAACCAAGGAGTTAGAGCCCAAGGAAGTTGCTGAAAAGTCACAGGAAGAGGAGAACTAGGGCCCGGCTTTTCAGACCCAATTGGGAGTTCGAAGCCTAGTTAAGAGGTAGGTCATCTCATGAACGGCAAAAATAGCTTGATAGGAATAAAAGCCCTCTGGTTTGATTGAATTCCATGCATGATAGATCATGAATTTCATGTTTTAATAATTCTATGCATTCATACATCTGTTAGCCCTAAGTAGAAAATTAAAAGATGTTATCTGTCTATTCATTGATACCTATGCATGTAGTTGGCCTACACTGCATTAACATGTCTAGGACTACATGATGTTTGATCTACAGACATGATGTGGGTTGATCTCTTAGATTTCATACTATTTTCTGTTAGCAGACTCTCTGACGCATCAGCATAGGACCGCCACACTCATATAACGGCCTTGCGATAAGCCGTCACAGTCTTACCGTCTACGACTCTACTATGTTATCTCTGACGCATCTATGCAGGAGCGTTACATTTATGTAACGGCTGTTCTATAGACCGTCACAATCACTGTGACGCACCATCTATAGACCGTCAGAGCCCTGTCTTCTGACAATGCTAGACAGAATAAGACTTGCCAGATTTACTTATTATTATGCCTAGTTATCTAAATTGTAACCTATTATGTGACGTTTAAGTTATTTGATTACTCATGATAGGTATTGCATGATTTTGATACTTTAATGTTATTTCAAGTTAAGATAATTTCATTGCCAAAGTTCTATAATTTTGTATTCTAAATCATGATTTTTAAATGATGTATTGACGGAGTTTTATCTTGATTTCCATATTGATACACGTTTCCTCTCTCTGTCTATAGAGTCATTTCTTTAAGTGCATGGCACATACTCCGGCATGTTGTCCATTAGTTCACTTTGCACTATAGGAACATTATTCTTGGACATGAGGACCTCTCTATTGGATATTCCTTCCAATAGACTCGAAAATCTTATTTCAAGGCCTCTGTAATTCTCCGCGAGCCTGGGATTCCCACTAGGACGCCGAGTTGGTTGTACCATTAAAGCCCATTGATTAGACTACACTATCGATGTTTTCTGATTATCAGTAATATAACGGCTCTGTGTTGGACCGTGAGGCACATGTAATGGCCCAATATAAGACCGTCACATTCATCTGAGTTGAATTCTTGATTCGGGATTCAGACTAATGTAACGGCCTAATCCTGGACCGTCACATAATGTAATGGCCCAATGCATGACCGTCACCTTTCTCTAAGTCTATTTTTATTGTTCTGGACTCGGATCATTGTAACGGCCCAGTACTGGAGCGTTACGTGATGTAACGGCCCAATAAACGACCGTCACATTGCTTAAGTATTTAACCCAAGGTTTGACCCAAGGGTTGATATTACAAAGGTTCTAGATGGACTAATGATAATCTAGAACTTATAATATTGGTCAAGAAACTTAATATAATGATTGGAAATAGAAAAGAATGTACCGTTATGCTGTCGATTTATTTTCGTGAGCATGACATTGTTTAAGTCTTTTTCTTGATCTCTCATACTCTAAATTGAAGCATTCATTCATTGATTGTTGTTATCATGAGTTATTGAACTTATTACATTCTTGGCCATACTTTATTATTACACTCATGGAAGTAGCTTGATTTATACGTGAAGATGCAGTTCGGGCGCTGATTGTGTCCAAGGGTTCTATGCTAGTCCCCACGGCTGATTGTCGGAAACATACTATTTTATAAACTATGAGGTATGATGCTACTGGCATCGTATTGCGCTGGGAGTACTTTCTTTATAAATAAGTGAAATCCATGAGCACTCGTGAAAATCTAGTGAATTGCTACATGATTAGCATTCTCGTGCGTAACCTTTATGGTTATGAAAGTGAAAGTGCATTCTCGTTACTTTCTTGTTCATGAAAGGCCAAATATCATGTTCTTGTTACATTTTTGCAAGTTCATTCTTGTTCACTCTATCTTACATGATTATCGTGTTACTTTGGTTTAGTCACATGATTGATAGGATTCGCATGATTTTTACCTTATTCTTTAGAGCTAAATTGTTAATCACTTTAATAGTGCCTTCATGTTGATGCGAAGATACCTACTGGGCAAGTGTGCTCATTACCTATTTCCAATGTTTTTTAAGAAATGAAAGTGATTCGAATTCGAATTCGGGTTATACAAGTAGCGGGTCCGAGAGCGAATGAAAGTATTGTCAAGAAGATGAGCGAAGACTTAGGAAGTCCATATTGTTTAGATGGAGTCAATGTAATTTTCCTATTTCTTGAGTCTAGTAGAGTGAAAGATGGTGGGAAAAGTTATTGTATTTTAGATATTTGATTGATAATGGAATGAAGTTGGATTTTTAGTAAATATTGTGCAATTGCATCTTTATGTGTGATTGTCTTGCGCTCTGATCGTTCTTGCTTGTAAGAGGCTTACCATGCCGACTGTTCGCGCTCCCTGAGTCAGTCTTCCGCTGAAATGAAGGCTCGGGGCGTGACAGTTAAATTGGTATCAGAGTGATGCGGGACAAGACCACGGACACGACTCGAATGAGGAATTCAGTCCTCGGACTCTAGGTGAGCTCGTGATTGTCCCTTAACGAGGGAAGCGTCGGATGTGCACGGTTGAGAAACCGGCAAGAGCTAGGGTGGTCAATTCGCACTTTCGTGCCCGGATCGGGTCACGGGACAGTAACGCTCTCTCTCTCTCGCAGCAGCGGTGATATAAAAATATAGCGAGATAGGTCTTAAAATATGCTCTCTAGCAGCGGCATATAAAGCATATATGGAAATAAGCGAAATGCCAAGCAAGGAGTGAATACGATACCTCCACGCTCCCGGCGTGGGGACGACGGACCCGGCCAAAACTCGTACTCCCGGAACAATAATACACAATATTACAGTAATACAAGTCATTGCCCACTCCACGCAGGGAGGTAAAGGGTGACACAATGGGGTCCGGGAGGACCGAGTTCGGGTTGACGGGCGGCTTCTCGTGTAGCTTCGGCCGCACACGTACTCGCGCCTGTGGGACCCACGTGCTGTCCAGAGTGGCCGTATGGGATCCGGTGGCACCGCTGTAGTGGTGGATGCCTGGATGAGCGCTCCCTGGAGTGGAGGCGCGCTGGTTCGCCGGCCGGAGGCCGGGCGGCTCCGATCGGCACCGGTCGGAATCACTGGCCACGGATCTGCCGGTTCTGTTTTCCGGCGTGCGATCCGGCGAGAATGGACACTGCGATCAGACCCAATGTCGGATCGACACGAAACTGGCGCCGTTGGAAAGCTAACTCAAAATATTTCAACCTTGGCCTGGAGATCGGATGTGGATCTACACGGATATGGACTTATTGAATTTTCAAGTTCCTATTGTACAGTACCCGAAATCTCAGATCTGCAGGTGAGTTGTCTGAGAATTGCCATTGACCGTCTAGTAGACTTCCGACTCAACTCCGGGGCTCTTCATCAATGTTGTACGAAATTGAACCAGGAAATTGGGTATATTTTGGGATCTGGATTTGGTGGAGGCTAAGAATTGATATGATTTTTTTACTGGAAGGTGGTCAGATCTGGAATCTGGCTGACAGTACTGTAGCTGAAGAAGAACACGATTTTTGAAAAATAGTTGAAGG
Source organism: Amorphophallus konjac (assembly GCA_022559845.1). Taxonomy (NCBI): domain Eukaryota; kingdom Viridiplantae; phylum Streptophyta; class Magnoliopsida; order Alismatales; family Araceae; genus Amorphophallus; species Amorphophallus konjac. The sequence continues at coordinate 136,818 of JAHNEJ010003605.1, read as the reverse complement.
GCTGATCAAAATTCAAGAAAATGCGTGAAAGGAGGGGTTGATGGAAAGAACTCACAGTAACATTGGGAGCTCTAACAAAAATCAAACGGATGGTCGGAGAGGGGAAACTCAGGGGTGCTGTCACACAGATCTGAAACTGGATAGAACTGGGAGACAGAAATACACGAAATTTGAAAAATAGTAAATGATGGAATTTGGACGGGATTTTTTTTGTGGAGGTGGGGACTGAAGATAGGAACACACCATAAAATTTCAGATCAAGAAGATGTCGGGGTGGATAGCAGGAATTCCGGGAAGAAGCTTCTGCCCAGGGTGGATAGAACACCGAAATCGTCTTCGCGGCGGCTCGAAGGCGGCACGAATGGCGGCGGCGGCACCGGAGATGAGTTCAGAGATTGAAGGGGAGGAGATAGAAGATATCCACTCTAGAATTGGTGGGTTGGAGGAGATGAACACCAGGGAGAGAGGAAGGGGGTGCAAGAAGCCTTCTTGGCTTACACAAATTTTCTCTTCATTTCATTGGTTTCTAAATGAAAATACAACCTTATATATGATTCACATCAAATCAAATGTAGACCCTTGGATCTAGGGATGGGGAATGGAGGGCTGGGATGAAATGTGAACAACACACCTAATACTTTTTTTTAATCTAACTTGACCATTTCTATTCAAACTCTACCTAAATCACACCTACCAAGCCTAATAAGGCCAAAGAACCATGCGCCCCCCTTCATGGGCCAATGGCCAATCGTGGGCCAAGAGCCTTCCACAAGCCCATGCTAGTCATGGACCATTCCCACTTAGATGGCCCATGAGAGAGTGTAACCCAATTTGGGCCTTAAGTGACTTAAGGACCCATTTGAAACCTAATGACCCAATATGAAGTAACACTCTTAAGTGGACCTAATACATGATACCTAGTAATGGACTCTTCCTAGAAATGTGGCCCAATGGCTTAATTAAAGCCTTACAAAGAGAGCCCAAATGAAAGAAATCAAAAATTACACACTTTCAAGCCAATACAACCCATAATACACATCCCACAAGCCCTTGATGTCCTCATCAATTCTCCCCGGGTGGGAGGAACTCGACCCCGTTGAGTAGGGGTATGGATGCTCGAGTACTCCGGCGGATCCGTCACCGTGCCAAGTAACGCGGGTATGCTCCACTCCAAGTGATCGTCACCTACTCATTCCATATATACTCAATATGCACGAACTGCTATGGGCTAAAGGTGGACACTCCGGATGGGGCACTCTCAAAAGGGGAGGTGGCGGCTCGAAGACTCACTAGGAATCACCGTTGAGTCCCTGTAGGTGACTAGATCCGGGTGTAGATATAGAACTGATCCCATACTCATCGAGCGAATCCACTCGCCTCTTACTCATAAGAGATCGACAACGAGCTTACACAAGACACATGCAGACTCACCATGCAAACCACACAAATAAGAAACAGACTCGTGCATGACTCTAGACAAATCTATGGTTAGTCTGACCTGTACATGGGTGACGGCGGACCAGGACACCCGAATGTGTGCCATGCATGCATTTGACGTAACCGGAGGTTGACGTCATGGGGAACTCCTAGACACCCTACGATGCACCAATCATGGACATTGGGCTTGGGTGTGGGAAGTCCGGGTGGTGCGGGTGGTCTAGATGGATCGGGGAAACCAAAGTTTTCATTACCCCCAAATGAAGGTTCGGACCTATGGCTATGTGGAGTTTGCTTGGCCCGAGTGTAAAAGGTGGGATAGTGAACTCCGCGGAAGAAGTGGAGTGAGTATGAAAGCTCGGGAGGTTCACTAGTGAAGGGGTCAAAAGGGTCGAAGAATGTATGACCCCATGAAGTGGGTTCTCCCATGACTCGGTCCCAATTTAAGAATTCATAATCACCGTCATACATTGTGAGCGGTGGGACGACGGACATGTATAGAAAATAAGATTCCTCCCTTGGGCAAAAGGGAATGAAGTCGGACTCGGCCGGCATCGGGAGGAGTAGAAGAATCTCCGTGGTGACACACCCCACGGTGCACACGGAAGTAATGGACCTTAAGGCCGGATGGGTGAAGCTAAGACTAGCGGGTTGGTCAAAGCCTCGGGCCAGTAGGTGCGTCAACTTCCATTGTGAATCTAATCCCATGACAAGATCTTCCAACGTGTCAACATGGTGACTAGATCGAAATGTGGTATGGAAGGAATTGACCGGTACTAAAGGGAGGATGGGGTCCATAGGTGAGAAGGGAGGTGGGACCAAGCCTTCTTTGAGCCATCTAAGAAGTGGCTCGGCTATGTATAGCGTACCTATTAGAAACACGGGAGGCTCGGGATTTGGTGGCCCCAAGTTTGACGGCTCCGGATGAAGATCGGAAGTAGATAGCAATGGAGCATCCACGGGTGGTGAAGGAGCGCGTGTCATTTCCAACCAATCCGAAATCAGTTCATCGAGTTCCTCGAAGGAGGCGGGGTTGGAGTAGGGGGTGGCAATGGAGCCCTCATAGGTAAGGAAGAGATGCCCACCTCGTGGCAAAGGGGCCCGTGGGGTGACTCCAAGGACATCCGATCTACCCCGGTAGAAATTCGATGTAGGCCAATACCAAACCGATCTAGGCTTGTATTCAACCCTTGCACTTGTCCCATCAAGGCTTGGAACATTGCGACCACTTTATCGGCACTATGGAATTGGGGTGTGGCCATGGTGGCTAAGATGGGGTTGGGTCCCCCTAGAAATAGATATGCAAGGCCATTTTTTTTATTTTAAAAGCAAAATGTGATGCTAACTAATGCACCTAGACATAACCAAAACTCGGTACGTGGCGGAGATAACCGATTCGAAGATCACTCGCGCAAGTGTGCGGCCTTCCCGATAGGCGTAGGCTAACGTTCGGACAACACCTTTTATATACCGATTAATGGTATGCAAATGCAACTCCTAAGACCGACTTAGACACTTAGACTTAAACGACTCTCTTTTTTTTTGACACCCTAGACTCAAACTCGCTCTGATACCAAATTGATGCGGGACGAGACCACGGACACGACTCGAATGAGGAATGTAGTCCTCGGACTCTAGGTGAGCTCGTGATTGTCCCTTAACGAGGGAAGCGTCGGACATGCACAGTTGAGAAACCGGCAAGAGCTAGGGTGGTCAATTCACACTTTCGTGCCCCGGATCGGGTCACGGGACGGTAACATTCTCTCTCGCAGCAGTGGTGATATAAAAATATAGCGAGCTAGGTCTTAAAACATGCTCTCTAGCAGCGTCATATAAAGCATATATGGAAATAAGCGAAATGCCAAGCAAGGAGCGAATACGATACCTCCACGCTCCGGGCATGGGGACGACGGACCCGACAGAAACTCGTACTCCCGGAACAATAATACACAATATTACAGCAATATAAGTCACTGCCCACTCCACGCAGGGAGGTAAAGGGTGACACAATGGGGTCCGGGAGGACCGAGTTCGGGTTGACGGGCGGCTTCTCGCGTAGCTTCGGCCGCACACGTACTCGCGCCTGTGGGGCCCACGTGCTGTCCGGAGGGGCCGTGTGGGACCCTGTGGCACCGCTATAGTGGTGGATGCCTGGATGAGCGCTCCCTGGAGTGGAGGCGCGCTGGTTCGCCGGCCGGAGGCCGGGCGGCTACGATCGGCACCGGTCGGAATCACCGGCCATGGATCTGCCGGTTCTATTTTTCCGGCGCGTGATCCGGCGAGAATGGACGCTGCGATCAGACCCAATGTCGGATCGACATGAAACTGGCGCCGTTGGAAAGCTAAATCAAAATACTTTAACCTTGGCCTGAAGTTCGGACCCGGATCTACAAGGATCTGGACTTATTGAATTTTCAAGTTCCTGTTGTACAGTACCCGAAATCTCAGATCTGCAGGTGAGTTGTCTGAGAACTGCCGTTGACCGTCTAGTAGACTTCCGACTCAGCTCTGGGGCTCTTCATCATTGTTGTAGGAAATTGAACCAGGAAAATGGGAATATTTGTGGATCTGGATTTGGTGGAGGCTAAGAATTGATATAATTTTTTTACTGGAAGGTGGTCGGGTCTGGAATCTGGCTGACAGTACTGTAGTAGAAGAAGAACATGCTTTTTGAAAAATAGTTGAAGGGCTGATAAAAATTCAAGAAAATTCGTGGAAGGAGGGGTTGATGGACATCATGCCTAGTAAAATTGGGAGCTCTAACAAAAATCAAAAGGATGGTCGGAGAGGGGAAACGCAGGGGTGCTGTCACATAGATCTAAAACTAGACAGAATTGGGAGACAGAAATACACGAAATTGGAAAAATAGTAAATGAAGGAATTTGGACAGGATTTTTTTTTGTGGAGTGGGGATGGAAGATAGGAACACACCATAAAATTTTCAGATCAAGAAGATGTCGGGAGGATAGCAGGAATTCCGGGAAGAAGCTTCTGCCCAGGGTGGACAGAGCACCGAAATCATCTTCGTGGCGGCTCGAAGGCGGCACGAACGGCGGCGGCGGCACCGTAGATGAGTTCAGAGATTGAAGGGGAGGAGATAGAAGATATCCACTCTAGAATTGGGGGGTTGGAGGAAATGAACACCAGGGAGAGAGGAAGGGGGCGCAAGAAGCCTTCTTGACATACACAAATTTTTTCTTTATTTCATTGATTTCTAAATGAAAATACAACCTTATATATGATTCACATCAAATCAAATGTAGACCCTTGGATCTAGGGATGGGGAATGGAGGGCTGGGATGAAATGTGAACAACACACCTAATACATTTTTTTAATCTAACTTGACCATTTCTATTCAAACTCTACCTAAATCACACCTACTAAGCCTAATAAGGCCAAAGAACCATGTGCCCCCCTTCATGGGCCAAAGGCCAATCATGGGCCAAGAGCCTTCCACAAGCCCATGCTAGTCATGGACCATTCCCACTTAGATGGCCCATGAGAGAGTGTAACCCAATTTGGGCCTTAAGTGACTTAAGGACCCATTTGAAACCTAATGACCCAATATGAAGTAACACCCTTAAGCGGACCTAATACATTATACCTAGTAATAGACTCTTCCTAGAAATGTGGCCCAATGGCTTAATTAAAGCCTTACAAAGAGAGCCCAAATGAAAGAAATCAAAAATTACACACTTTCAAGCCAATACAACCCATAATACACATCCCACAAGCCCTTGATGTCCTCATCACAGAGCCTAAGTCTCATGAATTAGGGAGAAGAGTTATGTTATAGGATAAGTCCAAGGTTTAAGGACCCCTACCTATGAACTAAGGAAGAAACTTCCGCACCACGTAAGGATTGGGTAGAGCCCAGGATGAGATAGTTATATAGAAATTACATTAGGATAAATCTTCCCGACTCTAAATAACTAAAATGTCCATGATTCTTAGGTACCTCGATTCTCAATGGCTCATCGTATAAACTAGGGCGAGATGCAGTAAACTGTTACAGGACTTACTCAAGCCCTACAAACAGTGGCCCAAGCCGGTGGAAGGGCTGGCGCGGGTAACTTGCATGGCAACTTCCGAAGTTTAAATCCTCCACGATTCTCTGGATCTTCTAGCCCGGATGAAGCAGAAAATTGGATCGACGAAATGAATCGAATATTCGATGTCATGCAATGCACCGACCAGGAGAAGGTTCGACTTGCCACGTTCCAACTCAACAAGGATGCTCGTACATGGTGGAAATCCATTCCAACGCCACCTGCAGACGCACCTCATACATGGGAGGGTTTTCTTACACTTTTTCGAGCCAAGTACTTTTCCAAGCATGTAAAGGAGAGAAAAGCAATGGAATTTGCCTCCTTAAAACAAGGCGCGATGTCTATGGCAGAGTATGAATTACAATTCTCTCGACTAGCACCTTATGCTTCTCACTTGATAAGCACAGATTTATTGAAAGCCAACCGCTTTATGGATGGTTTAAGACCCGGATTCATCCAACAACTTGGAACTCATAATATCCGCACCTATACCGAGATGGTTCAAAGAGCGCATCTATGTGAAAGAACCATGGAGAAAGTGGAAAGGCTCCGAGAAGAAAGGTCAAGCCAAAAACATGATAGGCAAGAAGAGAAAGAAATAGATGAGGGCAAAAACTGTCACATTAAGAGGTCCCGTAATGGGAACGGTAATGGAAAAAGAAATGGAAATGGAAACGGGAAGGATAAGAAAGTTAAAGAAGAGAAGGAGCAAGCCGTGGCACCTTGCTCATTTTGTGAAAAGTTTGGGCACTCGTCAGAACAATGTTGGAAGCGGCTCGACGCTTGTCTCAAATGTGGAAGCCGGGAACATCGCCTGCCCCTATGTCCTTTCATCAACGGACAATCTTCAAGGGATAACAACGGACGCGGGAAGCAAGGTCGATTAAATGTCATTCTAGACAAGGAAGGTAAGATGATAAAAGGTACTCTCTTAACCCAGTCGCCTAACATTAATTCTTAATACATTAAAATAAGTGCACTCTCCAAAATCCATATATTAAATTTGGGGACCAAAATCTCTTAAGTGGGGGAGGGTGTAAGACCCCAAAATTTATGCAAATAATTTTTGAATTTATAAATAATTTTCTAGAATTTATAAAGGCCTAAGTGTATTAATAAATGGGTTATTAGATTAATAAGTCATTATAAGGCCCATTTGTGTTAAATAATTAACAAAATCCTTTTAAATAAAGTCCAAAAGGTTTAAGGACCAAGCCCATTAAGTTTGGCCCATATTCTAGAAGGTTATTAAGTCTATTTACATATTTTAAGGATAAATATAAATTATCTAAGATAATTATATGGATAAATGAATAAAAGAGTTTTATTAAATTGAAACTCTATACACGTTGAATGTAACGGTCCATCGGGCGACCGCCACAGCCTTGTGACGCGTATACGCTAGACCGTCACAGCCTGCAAGTTCCGTAAGTAAGAGAATGTATAAAAAGAATAGAACTTGATGATCCTATCCATAAGAGACCTAATTAGAATGACATGTAAAATCACTAGGGACTCTTAGAAATCAGGTTTTAGCAGAATAAGGATAGATACAAATTATATAAATAATTATATAGGATAATTAGCAAAAGAGTTTGATTAATGTTGAACTCTGGGAACATTGAATGTAACGGTCTATCGTGAGACCGTCACATGCTTGTAACGTAGGGGTCTACAACCGTTACACCCTGTTAGTTCCATGAAGGAAAGAATGAGTAGAAAGATCAGAACCTTAGGATCTTATCCATTAGGGATCGACTTGGGAAGAGTTATAACATTACTAAGGACTCTTAGGGATTAGATTCTGGCTAATTAAGGACTCTAGAATCTATCTAATCCTCAAACCCTAGCTAGAACCCTATAAATAGGACCTAGTTCTGAACTGAGCAACCCTTACTTTTGCTCGCGTGGAATCAAGGTAAGGAGTCATAATCTCAGGTAAGTTCTTTAGAGGAATTTGTTTAAAATACTTTAGACTAACTCCTCTCCAAATTTACTGCTAGGAGACTAAGCAACCAAGAAGTTAGAGCCCAAGGAAGTTGCTGAAAAGTCACAGGAAGAGGAGAACTAGGGCCAACTTTTCAGACCCAAATTGGGAGTTCGATGCCTAGTTAAGAGGTAGGTCATCTCATGAACGGCAAAAATAGCTTGATAGGAATAAAAGCCCTCTGGTTTGATTGAATTCCATGCATGATAGATCATGAATTTCATGGTTTAATAGTTCTATGCATTCATACATCTCTTAGCCCTAAGTAGAAAATTAAAAGATGTTATCTATCTATTCACTTATACCTATGCATGTAGTTGGCCTACACTGCATTAACATGTCTAGAACTACATGATGTTTGATTTACAGACATGATGTGAGTTGATCTCTTGGATTTCATATTGTTTTCTGTTAGCAGACTCTCTGACGCATCAACATAGGACCGCCACACAGTTATAACGGCCTTGCGATAAGCCGTCACAGTCTTGATGTCTACTGCTCTACTCTATTATCTCTGACGCATCTATGCAGGAGCGTTACATTTATGTAACGGCTGTTCTATAGACCGTCACAATCACTGTGACGCACCATCTATAGACCATCAGAGCCCTATCTTCTAACAATGCTAGACGGAATAAGACTTGCCATATTTGCTTATTATTATGCCTAGTTATCTAAATTGTAACCTATTATGTGACCCTTAAGTTATTTGATTACTCATGATAGGTATTGCATGATTTTGTTACTTTAATGTTATTTTAAGTTAAGATATTTTCATTGCCAAAGTTCTATAATTTTGTATTCTAAATCATGATTTTTAAATGATGTATTGACGGAGTTTTATCTTGATTTTCATATTGATACACGTTTCCTCTCTCTATATATAGAGTCATTTCTTTAAGTACATGGCACATACTCCAGTATGTTATCCATTAGTTCACTTTGCACTATAGGAACATTATTCTTGGACATGAGGACCTCTCTACTGGATATTCCTTCCAATGGATTAGGAAATCTTGTTTGAAGGCCTCCGTAATTCTCCGCGAGCCTGGGATTCCAACTAGGACGCCCATTAAAGCCCATTAATTAGACTACACTATCGATATTTTCTGATTATCAGTAATGTAATGGCTCTATGTTGGACCGTCAGGCACATGTAACGGCCCAATATAAGACCGTCACATTCATCTGAGTTGAATTCTTGATTCAGGATTCAGACTAATGTAACGGCCTAATTCTTGACCGTCACATAATGTAACGGCCCAATGCATGACTGTCACCTTTCTCTGAGTCTATTTTTATTGTTCTGGACTCAGATCATTGTAACGGCCCAGTACTGGAGCGTTACGTGATGTAACGGCCCAGTAAACGACCGTCACATTGCTTAAGTATTTAACCCAAGGTTTGACCGAAGGGTTGATATTCCAATGCTTCTAGATGAACTAATGATAGTCTAGAACTTATAATATTGGTCAAGAAACTTAATATAATGATTGGAAAGAGAAAAGAATGTACCGTTATGCTGTCGATTTATTTCCGTGAGTATGACATTGTTTAAGTCTTTTTCTTGATCTCTCATACTCTAAATTGAAGCATTCATTCATTGATTGTTGTTATCATGAGTTATTGAACTTATTACATTCTTGGTCATACTTTATTGTTACACTCATGGAAGTAGCTTGATTTATACGTGAAGATGCAGTTCGGGCGCTGATTGTGTCCAAGGGCTCTATGCTAGTCCCCACGGCTGATTGCGGGAAACATACTATTTTATAAACCATGGGGTATGATGCTACTGGCGTCGCATTGCGCTGGGAGTACTTTTTTTATAAATAAGTGAAATCTATGAGCACTCGTGAAAATCTAGTGAATTGCTACATGATTGGCATTCTCGTGCGTAACCTTTATGGTTATGAAAGTGAAAGTGCATTTTCGTTACATTCTTGTTCATGAAAGGCCAAATATCATGTTCTTGTTACATTTTTGCTAGTCCATTCTTGTTCACTCTATCTTACATGATTATCGTGTTACTTTGGTTTAGTCGCATGATTGTTAGCATTCGCATGATTTTTACCCTATTCTTTCGAGCTAAATTGTTAATCACTTTAATAGTCCCTTCATGTTGATGCGAAGATACCTACTGGGCAAGTGTGCTCATTACCTATTTCCAATATTTTTCAAGAAATGAAAGTGATTCGAATTCGGATTCGGGTTATACAAGTAGCGAGTCCGAGAGCGAATGAAAGAATTGTCAAGAAGATGAGCGAAGACTTAGGAAGTCTATGTTATTTAGATGGAGTCAAAATAATTTTCCTATTTCTTGAGTCTAGTAGAGTGAAAGATGGTGGAAAAAGTTATTGTATTTTGGATATTTGATTGATAATGGAATGAAGTTGGATTTTTAGTAAATATTGTGCAATTGCATCTTTATGTGTGATTGTCTTGCGCTCTGATCGTTCTTGCTTGTAAGAGGCTTACCATGCCGGCTGTTCACGCTCCCCGAGTCAGTCTTATGCTGAAATAAAGGCTCGGGACGTGACAGTTAAGTTGGTATCAGAGCCTAAGTCTCAGGACTTAGGGAGAATAGTTATGTCATAGGATAAGTCCAAGGTTTAAGGACCCCTACCTATGAACTAAGGAACAAACTTCCGCATTACGTGAGGATTGGGTAGAGCTCGGGATGAGATAGTTATATAGAAATTACCTTAGGATAAATCTTCCCGACTCTAAATAACTAAAATGTCCATGATTCTCAGGTACCTTGATTCTCAATGGCTCATCATATAAACTGGGGCGAGATGCAGTAAACTGTTGCAGGACTTACTCAAGCCCTACAAACAGTGGCCCAAGCCGGTGGAAGGGCTGGCGCGGGTAACTTGCATGGAAACTTCCGAAGTTTAAATCCTCCACAATTCTCTGGATCTTCTAACCCGGATGAAGCAGAAAATTGGATCGACGAAATGAATCGAATATTCGATGTCATGCAATGCACCGACCAGGAGAAGGTTTGACTTGCCACGTTCCAACTCAACAAGGATGCTCGTACATGGTGAAAATCCATTCCAACGTCACCTGCAGACACACATCATACATGGGAGGGTTTTCTTACACTTTTTTGAGCCAAGTACTTTTCCGAGCATGTAAAGGAGAGAAAAGCTATGGAATTTACCTCCTTAAAATAAGGCGCGATGTCTATGGCAGAGTATGAATTACAATTCTCTCGACTAGCACCTTATGCTTCTCACTTGATAAGCATAGATTTATTGAAAGCCAACCTCTTTATGGATGGTTTGAGACTCGGATTCATCCAACAACTTGGAACTCATAATATCCGTACCTATACCGAGATGATTCAAAGAGCGCATCTATGTGGAAGAACCATGGAGAAAGTGGAAAGGCTCCGAGAAGAAAGGTCAAGCCAAAAACATGATAGGCAAGAAGAGAAAGAAATAGATGAGGGCGAAAACCGCCACATTAAGAGGTCCCGTAATGGGAACGGTAACGGAAAAAGAAATGGAAATGGAAATGGGAAGGATAAGAAAGTTAAAGAAGAGAAGGAGCAAGCCGTGGCACCTTGCTCATTTTGTGAAAAGTTTGGGCACTCGGCAGAACAATGTTGGAAGCCGCTCGGCGCTTGTCTCAAATGTGGACGTCGGGAACATCGCCTGCCCCTATGTCCTTTCATCAACGGACAATCTTCAAGGGATAACAACGGACGCGGGAAGCAAGGTCGATTAAATGCCATTCTAGACAAGGAAGGTAAGATGATAAAAGGTACTCTCTTAACCTAGTCGCCTAACATTAATTCTTAATACATTAAAATAAGTGCACTCTCCAAAATCTATATATTAAATTTGGGGACCAAATTCTCTTAAGTGGGGGTGGGTGTAAGACCCCAGAATTTATGTAAATAATTTTTGAATTTATAAATAATTTTCTAGAATTTATAAAGGCCTAAGTGTATTAATAAATGGGTTATTAGATTAATAAGTCATTATAAGGCCCATTTGTGTTAAATAATTAACCAAATCCATTGAAATAAAGTCCAAAAAGTTTAAGGACCAAGCCCATTAAGTTTGGCCCATATTCTAGAAGGTTATTAAGTCTATTCACATATTTTAAGGATAAATACTAATTATCTAAGATAATTCTATGGATAAACGAATAAAAGAGTTTTATTAAATTGAAACTCTATACACGTTCAATGTAACGGTCCATCGGGTGACCGCCACAGCCTTGTGACGCGTATACCCTAGACCGTCACAGCCTATAAAAAGATTAGAACTTGATGATCCTACCCATAAGAGACCTAATTAGAATGACATGTAAAATCACTAGGGACTCTTAGAAATCAGGTTTTAGCAGAATAAGGATAGATACAAATTATATAAATAATTATATTGGATAATTAGCAAAAGAGTTTGATTAATGTTGAACTCTGGGAACATTGAATGTAACTGTAACGACCCGGGAATCCGATTACCGGGAAGGCCCGATAACCCGAGACTCGCACCGCCACCCACGAGCCCGAAGACTCGGAAGGGTTAGAAGGATGGTGTGAAAACTACGCAAGTATCACAAGTAATTGCAAAAATTAAACAGTTATAATATTAAGCAGGAAAAGAATTAGCATTTTACATTGTCCACAATAGAAAATAAATAACAACAACAGTAGTCCACAACTAGCACAGAGACAAGAAACAAAAGTACTGCTACATAGGACATACCCCGACTCTGACCTCTGGCACTACCTCTGGGCACCCGCACCACGCTGCACCCTAGACGCGCTCCCCTGGGGCGGCGCCTCACCTGAAACACGGTGAAAACACGCAGGGAATGAGTCTTGGAACAATACTCAGTAAGGATCACTCGAACCCTACCTCGTAAAACGGGGAACCACTATGCTAGCGGTAGGAGAGTACCTCGGAAAGGAGAGCCCTGCACTCTACACAACAAAGACCCTACGGCACGCAAACTGGCACACGTGCCCCGGTGAGACAACCGAAACTCAACGGTCGACCCAGCAAAACCCGAAGGTCAAAGCCACGAAACTGACAGTCTGACACTCCGTACTCGACAGGAGTACCTCCCACTAGAAGCACAGTCGGTAGCGTCCCCTGACGTCTTACACCGCACCGCAGGTGAACTGCCTGACGTGGTAGCGCCTACCCAAGGCACGAACACCGAACAAGTAACCACAAACAAGTGACTAGCTAGGGTCACGCCAGTCGACGTGGATCCAACCGCCCCCAACCACATGTGCACACACAGACTGTGCATCCCTGGTCTGGTCCTCTGACCGGTTTTCCCCTCAGCCAGACTCTGGCTGCAAGACGTGGGGCCCGACGGCAACCGGTCTACAAACCGCCTCTAAGGGTAAGCCCGTACACCACTCCCTGGTGCGACCGGTACCACGTACTGGTAGGCTACGACTAGTGGAGGGTCACTGAAGGAGTAGACTCTCAAGTCACGAAAAACGACACCCGCATCCGACGACGCACGGGGACCACCCCACGCACCGGCCCTGTCGCACGGTGGCCACAGCCAGACTAAAAATGGGGTTGCAGCCCTCTTGGGGCAACCAGGCGCCTGACGGTCCACCCCGGGTCCGTCACAAGGCTGTAACGGTATAGGCGAGACCGTTACACACACACTTGGCGGTCTAACGCAGGCCGTTACATGGCCTGAGGAACGCAGAGGGTAACGCGCCTGGCCTAGCGCATTACGCGAATGTAACGCGCCTGGCCTAGCGCGTTACGCGAATGTAACGCGCCCGCCCTGGCGCATTACACGCGCCTCACGCTCCCCTCGAGAAGGCAAGATGTAACGCGCCTGCCCCAGCGCGCTACACGAATGTAACGCGCCCGCCCTGGCGCGTTACACACGCAGAACCCCAACGGTCAAAACCAACGGTCGAAAAGCCCCTGACGACCCAGCCCGGGCACGTCATATACAAGTGGCGGTCAATCGTGGGACCGTCACAGTCCTTGACCCCTGAAGGCTAACCAAAGGGCATGTGATGGCCCCCTCGAGGCGCGTCACATAATGTGACGGTCCCTGGAAGGACTGTCACACGCACCCGACGGCGAAAACGGCGGGAAAGCCCAAAAACTTCAACCACGCCCCCATGCCTCAACCGGAGAGGGGGAAATCAAAGGGGAAGACCCCTGGGGACCCCTAGTATGATTCTAGGCCATCAAAACGTGAAATCATGCATCAAATCCATAGATCGGGCGAGCTCTCCCCAAATCATGGAAAAACCCCAACATGCTCAATCACACCCCTCTCGGCCTCCCCTCGGCCTATAAACCACGGAAATGAACGGCGGGGAGCTAGGGAACGTCACCCAACCTCAATGGAGCGAATGCTCCATCGGATCGTCCGTGAATCGCGAAGAACGCTTTTAGAACCCCGCCTCCCCATGCTTCCCACGCTTGCCGCACGCCCGCACGATCGTCTCGATGTCACCCACGTCCTTGCCACGTCGCACCGCCTCCGTCTGCAGCCGAAACGGTGGTCGCCATGCTCAAACGGGAGAGAGGGAGAGGGCGGCCACGGTTTGGGGAAGGAAAGAGGAAGAAGAAGAAGAAAGAGAAGGTGGGGGAGAAAGAGAAAATAGGGGGGGTATTTATAGGAAAATCCAGAAATTCTGGAAAATACCAAAAAATAGAAAATTACGTTTCTGGAATCCTCGGGACGTGTAGATCCAATTAAAAATCCACTTTGAACAAAGAAGAAAAAACATGAGAAGAAAAAGCATGCACGAGGTGCAAAATAGGAGATGTGATCGCCAAAGACGCGAGGGCCTCAAAAAGATATAACAAATAATCAATGGAGGGATCGCGAAAATACCGTAAAAGTGCGGGGAATTATGAGTGCTCCTTTCTCTTCCAATCGGCCGGCCGATGAAGAGAGTTCTTCTCGATTTGATTACCCTTGCAAAACAATCAAAGACAAACACCAATAAAAGAATATGGAATTAGAAACATGGTGAGTGTAGCATCAAATTCTCAATAAAAGGATGAGCATGGAAAATTGTGTAAGAACACACCTTATGGGTAGTTGCCCTTAAACCCCTATGCAAAAAGGGTATGGGATAATATGATGAATGAAGATGCAAATATGGAATAAAAATAATGAAGAGGGAGAGAGTGCAAGAGTGCACTATGGGAGTTACTCAACGTGGTTGAGTTGGAGTTTAATAGCAAAGGGATGAACATGCATACATATGAACACGATAGTAAAACAAAAGAGAATATATAAAAGGGAAAGAGGAGCCTGTGATGCTTTGGCTTTAGATGCTCGATGGGAAAAGGCCTCGGTTGGATGAAGAGGTGAATACACGAAGCCTTCTCCTTCAGCCAAGAAGCAACAGCACCCTGCGTAAGAAGAAAAAAGGAAAAGACAGAGAAAACCGGGGAAGAAGAATTTCGGAGGAGAAGAAGAAGAGGGAGGGGGAACCTCTATAACAGAGCCGAAGGGCTCTATTAATAGGATTGAATCACATAGATAGAAGGGATAAGAACGGGCAAGAGCCCAAGAAGGGAAAGATTAAGATGGAGTAAGGTGACCAAACGAAGCAGGGACTCTCTGGGAAAGGCTGCGCTCATTTAGAACCCGAACGGTGAAACACGACCTGAACAAGGGCGTCAATTCAAGAATTGACGACCTGCAAGAGGGCGTCTCTTCAAAACACGCCTAAGACCAAAGCGTCAATTCGTGAAATCATTTTAGAAATAGATCTTTCTTTTATTTGAAAATTGTGAAACACGCCTGAGTGGAAGGCGTTAATTAAAAAAGACGACGGGGACAGGGGCGTTAATCCAGATGATAAATAGCCAAAAAGAACGGACGACCATTTTCTCGGGCGTCAATTAAATTGACGTCCGGTTTAGCGTCGTTAATTCAACAATATTCAAAACAGGGCTATTTTTCATTTCTCAATATTATTTTCCCATTTTTTAGGTGGAGGTGCATCATACTGTGCTGATTCCAATGACTATTTTTGCGTATTTTTCTGACACCCGGAAGGCCACCAAATCACCTCTGGAAGAGGGTTGAAAAATATTATTAAAATAATCAAATGAAAGTGACGCCCTTCCCATATGTCGTGAATTAAACTTTTTTTGATTTTTATTTTATTAAAAATTAAAATAACGTCCTTTCACATGTCGTTAATTCCAAACAAAATCTAAAAAATCCTCAGAAAAATTGTAAAACAAGTGGAATTGACGCCTGATGCATGTGTCGTCAATTTTTTTTATTTTTTTTTGATTTTCTTAAAATGAAATGACGCCCCTCTTCAAGTCGTTATTTCTAGAAAATTCATAAAAATAGAGAAAAATGCTCAAAAAATCCAGAAAAATAGAGAAAAATAGGAAAAAAATGAGAAAAGGGAGAAAAAAATAGAGAAATCTAAAAAAAGTGAAAAAAATCACTCAAACAAAGTTAATTTGAGGGTTAAATTGGGGCATTACAAGGTAATATGAGATGCACTCACAGTAACGTCAATTTTGGCGTGTCTACAGCTGCCTCGCCTTGACGTCTGCTTTGCAAGGGAGCAGAGCAAACTGAAAAGTAGATGCCATGGTGTGATGAGACACGCGATCAACATCACTTGATGAGAATGAAATCAAAAGCTCGAGATGAAGCAATCCCGGGAAATTCAATGAAATCAACAATGTTTAGATAAGAGGAGGAGTGTGCGCGCGGGCACGAAGGAGAATGATCAACTTCCAGCGCGGTGGAAGTACCCCAGGTCACAAACCTGTAGGTTTTACCATTGGGGAGCGGTTACCAGCCAATGTGGACGTGCTGTAGCTAAGGTGGATCAAGGGAAAAAGATTGAAATAAGATGATAGAAATCCAAACAAGGAGCTTTCGAGAAAATGACCCAAAACATCGACAAAACGAACTGAGGATTCCATTCAGCAATGAATATCTCATATCCGGAAAGGTTAAGATCAATTTGACTCTCCAAATCAGCTTATCAGAATGATTTTTCAACAGTTGATTCAAAGTCCTATATGAATGCATGCTGGGTTTTAAAGGGAAAAGTTAAAATAAATGAAAATATAAGATAATCAAGGATAATATTGTTAAACTATCAAGACTGGGTCAAGAAACCGATTCTGCGAGCCGATACTAAGCCGAAGCCCGTTTATCCACGCACCAACTCGCAAAAGGGAACCATCGTCCCCAATCTTGGACGGCTCAACGGCCTATCCGTGTGACTAAGACTCCTCTGGAACCATCATTATTTTTGATGAAGGGCAACTCAAATTCCAGATTTACCAAAGCCACAAGGTCCTTGATATAATCTAATAGCATAATAACATATAGTAGAATGCATACAGGGGGATGGAGCAATAAGCATGGGGGAACAGAGAAATGAGGTGCAAGCACCGTGGGGCTTGGATGATGATGCCCAGTCGGTGGGACCAAGAGTTTCTTCCTGCGCTCAAAGATTCATTAGCCAAGATATAAAAGATAACAAGCAATGAATTAGGCATGTAAGCATAACAAGCACAGCATCAAGAACATGTATATGGCATGAATAGCACGAGTTAAATCATGGCATTGCAAAGCATCATTATTTGTTGTTTTGTCATGAGGATGACAATCTTGGCTAATCAAGATTTGGAGTTGAATGATCAAGATCTGATAATGCCCAGCGGCAGAGTGATCAGGGAACGATAATGCCCATTGGCAAAGTGATCAAGGTTCCTTGATAATGCCCATTGGCAAAGTGATCAAGGAATTGATAATGCCCATTGACAAAGTGATCAAGGAAATCAGCAGGAGTTGATTAAAAAGATCTGGAGATGAACGATAATCAGGAGATATGAGGAAATGATAATCAAAATGCCCAGGGTGGCATGTTATGAGAATATCGGGAAGAATCAATAGATTGATAGCAATAAGTGGAGAGAGGACTCATCCCGTGCTCCTGGTCCTTGCAAAGTTGTTCTTGCAAAACACCATCAGACAATACAATGCAATTTTTGGATTTTTTTTTTTGAAATATGCAAATTTTTATGAGTTTTGAAAAAGATATTCAAATTTTTATGTGGATTTTGAAAGATATTTGATTTTTATGAATCTTGAAGAAATATCTGATTTTTTTGTTTGATTTTGCTAAGGAAATATTCAATTTTCTTGTTTTGGTTTAGACATTGTTAATGCAGCAACAAAGGGTGTTTAAACCATTAATTTGGGGGTCCTCGTTCCTTCCCCTTTCGCTCAAAACTGCCCAAAGCCGGGCGTGCATTGAAAGGTGGCGTCCTATGACCAGCTACCCTTGATTAACGGTGCCCCTACCAAGGCCATATCCGAGAAACATTCGGTCTTAGAGGGAGAAGAGAAGAATAATTGAGGATAAGCTTTATGCAGGATGGGAGATGTCGGGACTCGAATTCCTTCTAAGGTGTTTCCCCTCAAAGAGGTAGTCTGTTGTGCCGGGGCTTTGTGCCTTTAATTTTTAGACCCTTGACATGCATACGACCAGGGTTTTCCCTGCGGGGACTTTGCCACTCTTGACATGCCATAATTCATACTTTTGCATTTATCAACATTTTTGACTTGATTTTCATAATAGCCCTTTTGGCGAGATGTATATCATGAAACTCATATGAAAACTTATATTGATTTTGGGTCAAGACTGCCCCTATTTGAGACTCCTCTCGTATTGGGGAGTACCGAGATTGGTCATCTCATCCGTCAACCTCTTGCCCCTGCATTCGGCCGAGTAAAGAAGAGAAAAAGACTTTTAGGAATTCTCATGGCATGGCCAAAGTAGTAACGATGTTTAACCAAAGGAGCCGGCTAAGGACGCTGTGAAGTGTGTGGAATGCCCAGCTAAGGGTTGCTCTTAACAAGCGGAGAGAGAACATTAAATTCCCAGCGTGGGGTTCTTTTATCCAAAGGTGCTGCAGAAGCAAGTCTAAAGACTCTTTTGGCAAAACTTAAGATAAATGACTAAAACACCACTTTTACTCTTGTTAAGAAGCACTTTATTTTGAAAACCATGCGTGAAGCAATAAGGTAATGATATCATAAAATGCGTACTTACGCCAACGTATTACCTTGCAACCTTTGTAGAAGCAGCTGCCGCGAGAGGCGGGGCTGATCATCGTGGGATAGTCCTCTTTGGCGAATAAAAGGATTGGAAGCAAAGGATTTAGAAGTTGCTTAACAAGAATGAGTGGTGCCAAGACCAGACTCAGACGAATAAGGAGAAAAGGAAGAGAGGCAAGGGCTAGAACTCCCTAACTAAGGCGCGGAGACCCTGATCACATGAAAGGTCTACAGAAGAAGCGGAGAATTAGAAGGAGGAGTGAGGACTAAAGCCTCGGAAGTAGTGGGAGAAAGGGCAGATGCCCAAGGCAGTGGATGTGGAAGAAGCTGGGTCAGACCCATGATCAGGAGGAATTAGAAAAAGAAATTGGTAGATGGAAAGAGGCGGATCCGGAGGGTCCGGAGGTTGTGGAGTAGAATCCTGATAGGAGGAATCAGAATCTGGAGAAGAAGAATTTCGAGGGACGTGGTGCCCTGGGAAGAAATAGGGAAAAAGATGATGAAAAAGGAAGAAGAGGACAAATGATGCGATATCATGAAGGAGCAGAAAGATGAATTGGAAGAAAGATGGAGGGTCCGGTGGTTCCGGTGGGAGAAGATAGAAAGGGTCGGGATGCCCTGAAAGAAGATAGAAAGAATAAGATGTAGAATCCGGAGGTTTCGAAGGAAGAAGATGAAAAGGGGCGCGATGCCCGAGGGATAAAGAGAGGGGTGAAAGATCCGGAGGTTCTGGAGGAAGCAGATACCGAGGGACGTGATGCCCTGGGCATGGAAAGAGAAATAGAGGATCCGGAGGCTCCGGATGAATGAGGTGGAAAGGGACGCGATGTCCAAGGAGAAGAGAAAGATCCGGAGGTTCCAGAGGAAGAAGATGGAAAGGGGCGCGATGCCCAAGGGATAAAGAGAGGGTTGAAAGATCCGGAGGTTCCAGAGGAAGCAGATACCGAGGGACGCGATGTCCTGGGAGAATCAGTAAGAAACCCATAAGATCCGGACTTGAGGGTGTGTAGGGGCGCGATGCCCAAAGAGCAGGATCCGGAGGTTCCGGAGGAAGAAGACGGAAAGGGGCGCGATGCCCTAAAAGGAGGGATAAAACGCCTGGAGGTTCCAGGGAAATAGCAGGAAAGGGGACGCGATGCCCAAGAAGGAAGGCCGGAAATTCTGGGAGAATGAGATGAAAAAGGGCACGATGCCCTAGCAGGATAAAGGAGAAATCCGGAGGGTCCGGGTGCAGGAGTTGGAAAGGGGCGCGATGCCCTGAGAAGAGATTGGAAAGGGGACAATGTCCGAGCAATGAGGATGAAGATGAATAGGATGGGAAATGCGTGATATCCGGAGGTGCCAGAAGGCGGGGAAGATACGGGTTTGGAAACCCGGGAAGCTGGATGTGCAAACGTATGCAATAGGATGGATGCGATGAATGCAGTGAATGCGTGAATGCAATGAGATGCAAAGAACATGAAGAATGTGAAGGGCGAGAGGATGAGATCCTCCTCCTTACCCCTGGAGTGGCCCATGAAGAATCGGTGACAGAGGAGAATATGGGTGGAGTTGAATGGAAGGTGGATAAAATAGTGGAAGGCCCCTTAGCACCAAGATAACTGCCCCTCCACGACAGTGAAAAAGTATAACCAATCGGCCCAAAGAAAGAAGCTTCAATAATAAATGACAACCCTCTTGAAGAGTGAAGAGTAATAATGTGAGGGAGTTGGGAAGTTGGGAAGTTGGGACAGGAAGCATTGCCATGCCCATTGATTGCGGCATATAAAGAATGTTGACAAAAATGGGCATTCGCCCTTTGTATGGAAGAATGAATTCCGGATTTGAAAGTTGGAGGGGGTGCCCTGCCCTGCCCTTGGGTGGCATCAACGCTTGGCATTCTTCTCTAGCGAGCAGTAGCGGCTTGACCTCTTCAGCCGTGCTTGGCCCCATAACCCGGATTGGCATCCGGCAAATGAACTCTTGCATCTTGAACTGCACGGCAGTGGCCAAATTCTTCTTTCGCGGCTCTTGATCATCCTCGGCACAAGTATTTGTAGCAGCGCTCCCCTTCCGAGTAGTAAAGGGAGGTGAAGCGGAGGTGGGAGGCTTCGTGGATGGTGGGGGTGTAGTGGAAGGCGTTGGAGAAAGGATAAGTGGAGGCGGAGGTTCAAACACGTCGAGCTTCTCCCTTTGCTCGGAAGCAGTTTGAGTTGGCTCGAGTGCAAAAAAGGGTTGATCCTGCTCAGGATTAGCCACGGGTAATAGGTTAAGTGGTGGAGTAGGGGTAGTTGGGTTTGGTGTTAAAGGTGTAATGGAGGGTTGAATTGGGGAAAGTTCGACGTTAGGCTCGGTGGAGGCCGATGGTGTGGAGGCTGGCATAACCGGTGGAGGTGTAATTGGTGGAGGTGTAATTGGTGGAGGTTTGGTGCGGAGAAAATGCCGGACGGGGCGAGCGGTGTTAGGAGTGGGAGGAGACTCAAGATGTGCCGGCACGGGTGATTGGAGTATCGACCCATCGTCGTAACACCAAGAGGTCTCGGAAACGAGGGTTGGATTGGGGACGATGGCTTTGTCCTGAGCAGGGGGTTCATCAAATGGAAGTGGAGGGAGAGGAAAACGAAGGAAACTCGGAATGGGTGCTTGCAAAGCTTCGTCATATGCCGCCTCGAATTCTTCAACTGCCGGTTCTTCATCATCAAACTCAAGTGGACACCGTAATGGAGGCGTATATGTGGATGGAGGAGTGTAATGGTGTTGCATATGTGGAGGTGGAAGGCCATATGAATGAAGTGTGCGGACGGGTGGAGGGCGGACAGTGTCCACTTGAGCGTTGAAATCTGCCGGCTCTTGCTTGCTTGAACTGCCGATACCATAGTCATCCATCCTATATTTTCAATCTTTCTCCATTTTTGTAATATCATTCAGGGTGGCATGAAGGGGATTGATTGGAGTAGGAGGAGCGGGCCGTGGGCTCGTAACCCTCTTTAATTGTTCCTCCAATAAAGTGACCTTGTCAAGAAGAGTTTGTTGGAGGGGTATGGCTTGAGCAACCAAGGGTTGGCAGGGCCTTGAATGAGGGGTTGCATAAAAAGGCCATGGAGGGGAATTAATGGGCCGACCCATAGGAGAATCCGGATGGGCCGGATTGCAGGGAATAAATGGGCCTTGGGGCCGTGGTGGAGGAGGAATAGAAGGAGGCGGGTGTCGGACCACCCGAGGAGGAGTGTGAATAGAAGGAGATGGGTGATGGGCCACCCAATTAGGAACACGAGTAGGAGAGGGAGGTGGGTGATGGGCCACCCGAGTAGGATTGGAGGGAGGATGAGATGAATGAGATGCACCCTCAACAGCGGCCTTAAGGGCTTGGATTTGCTGAGGGGTAAGATGATCTAATGCATGAATGATTTGGGAAACCTTCTCATCATTGGGACGGGACGGTCCCGTAGGAGTAGTGGCTCGCGATTGGATTGAAGGACCATGGGATTGGATATTGCCCATGGGTCGGGCAACACCGTAAGAATGAGGACGTGATCCTTTGAAAATATGGTGAGGATTATGATGAACATGTTGAAATTGAGGATTATAAGATGTGCTAGGTTGATCACCCTCATGAACATTAATTGAATTGAACATGTTGACTTTCTTATCAAGGTAATCCAAATAATTCAATGTGCAATCAAAACAGTTCACAGAAATAGCAAACAAGTTGGGATGGTTACCTTTGACTTCTTATGTTTGAACCTTGGTGAATTAATGATTTTTAACAAAATTATGATTCACACAAGGGAGGAACCTAGTTTCAAATGTGATTTCAACTCCGGTGCCAACTAGGAACACTCTCTCACCGTGTATGACCAACTAAACTCGGGACTTCAAAGGGTACAACCTGCCCGGCGTCCGTGAGGGAATCCACGGGTGCGGGGACTTATGGAGGCTTGGTTTAGGAATTTCCAATCCAAAGAGACGGAGTGCTCAATGGAGGGTCCTTCCTTCACCAAGAGGGTGTATGGAATCTTAGGGTAGAGAGAGGAGGTCTCCCAAACCAATGCAAATGAACGAATGCAGAGTAAACAAGCCAATCACAGCAATTTAATCAATCAACAAATATAAGCATGAATCAGCATGAAAAAGCCACCCACGGAAGGGGTCTGTAAACCCACAGGAAAAAGACGCCCTGGCAGGGGTCGCTAGCAGCAAAAGAGACAACAACGTGGCTGTCGTGAACCACTGTGGGAGCCCACAGGCAGTGAAAAACGCGCCTTAGGGTAAGGCGCTATATGTGAAAAGGACGCCTCTAGGTGAGGGTGTCAAATGCAAGTGGTGCACAAGATCGAGTGAAAACACGCCTTGATGTTAGGCGCTACGTAATAAATAGATGCCCTGGATGAAGGCGTTAAAAGAACACGCGCCTCTGGGTGAGGCGTTAATTCTTTCTGTCTCCAGAAACACTCCACGGCCAGAATTATCAAACAGTGATAAAAACTCTCACAATCACAGCATAACATTCATGGCAATCAACAAATATATGAATTAAGATTTAGCATGCTCATCAATTTTTTTTTTGTTTTTGGATAAGTGGAAATTCTAAAAGAAATTTATCAAACTGACAGATCACATAGGGAGAGTGCTACGTGGAGCACTAAAGGAGGCGCACCGTGGGTGCAAAAGGAGATGGCACACGTGGGTGCCCAAGTGAAAGGGTAATCAAAAGAAAACAAAAGGGGTCCCACCGTGATCGCCAATTTGTAGATCCAATTAAAAATCCACTTCGAACAAAGAAGAAAAAGCATGAGAAGAAAAAGCATGCACGAGGTGCAAAATAGGAGATGTTATCGCTAGAGACGCGAGGGCCTCAAAAAGATATAACAAATAATCAATGGAGGGATCACGAAAATACCGTAAAAGTGCGGGGAATTGTGAGTGCTCCTTTCTCTTCCAATCGGCCGGCCGATGAAGAGAGTTCTTCTCGATTTGATTACCCTTGCAAAACAATCAAAGACAAACACCAATAAAAGAATATGGAATTAGAAACATGGTGAGTGTAGCATCAAATTCTCAATAAAAGGATGAGCATGGAAAATTGTGTAAGAACACACCGTATGGGTGGTTGCCCTTAAACCCCTATGCAAAAAGGGTATGGGATAATATGATGAATGAAGATGCAAATATGGAATAAAAATAATGAAGAGGGAGAGAGTGCAAGAGTGCACTATGGGAGTTACTCAACGTGGTTGAGTTGGAGTTTAATAGCAAAGGGATGAACATGCATGCATATGAACACGATAGTAAAACAAAAGAGAATATATAAAAGGGAAAGAGGAGCCTGTGATGCTTTGGCTTTAGATGCTCGATGGGAAAAGGCCTCGGTTGGATGAAGAGGTGAATACACGAAGCCTTCTCCTTCAGCCAAGAAGCAACAGCACCCTGCGTAAGAAGAAAAAAGGAAAAGACAGAGAAAACCGGGGAAGAAGAATTTCGGAGGAGAAGAAGAAGAGGGAGGGGGAACCTCTATAACAGAGCCGAAGGGCTCTATTAATAGGATTGAATCACATAGATAGAAGGGATAAGAACGGGCAAGAGCCCAAGAAGGGAAAGATTAAGATGGAGCAAGGTGACCAAACGAAGCAGGGACTCTCTGGGAAAGGCTGCGCTCGTTTAGAACCCGAACGGTGAAACACGACCTGAACAAGGACGTCAATTCAAGAATTGACGACCTGCAAGAGGGCGTCTCTTCAAAACACGCCTAAGACCAAAGCGTCAATTCCTGAAATCATTTTAGAAATAGATCTTTCTTTTATTTAAAAATTTTGAAACACGCCTGAGTGGAAGGCGTTAATTAAAAAAGACGACGGGGACAGGGGCGTTAATCCAGATGATAAATAGCCAAAAAGAACGGACGACCATTTTCTCAGGCGTCAATTAAATTGACGTCCGGTTTAGCGTCGTTAATTCAACAATATTCAAAACAGGGCCATTTTTCATTTCTCAATATTATTTTTCTATTTTTTAAGTGGAGGTGCATCATACTGTGCTGATTCCAATGACTATTTTTGCGTATTTTTCTGACACCCGTAAGGCTACCAAATCACCTCTAGAAGAGGGTTAAAAAATATAATTAAAATAATCAAATGAAAGTGACGCCCTTCCCATATGTCGTGAATTAAACTTTTTTTGATTTTTATTTTATTAAAAATCAAAATAACGTCCTTTCACATGTCGTTAATTCCAAACAAAATCCAAAAAATCCTCAGAAAAATTCAGAAAAATTGTAAAACAAGTGGAATTGACGCCTGATGCATATGTCGTAAATTTTCTTTTATTTTCTTTTGATTTTCTTAAAATGAAATGACGCCCCTCTTCAAGTCGTTATTTCTGGAAAATTTATAAAAATGGAGAAAAATGCCCAGAAAATCCAAAAAAATAGAGAAAAATAGGAAAAAAATGAGAAAATGGAGAAAAAAATAGAGAAATCCAAAAAAAGTGAGAAAAACCACTCAAACAAAGTTAATTTGAGGGTTAAATTGGGGCATTACAAGGTAATATGAGATGCACTCATAGTAACGTTAATTTTGGCGTGTCTACAGGATGCACCGATCGCAACGGTACCACTCGTGCCCAGGTGAACGGCCCGGTTCACCCGCAGCGAGGTTCCGAAGGAATTGCTGAAACACACACCAGAAATCGGAAAACACGCGCGGAAAAGCCGTGGAACGCCTCCGGGCCTCCGAAACGACTTCGGATCGCGCCGATCCGAACACGAAAGATGTCTGAAATGAAATTTCAAACACAACGGAGCCGGACACTCCGAGAAACCAGATCCGAGACCCACGAAAAAGGATCCAAAAGGTCCGGGATATTATAGCCCTCCCCCCTTAAGGAATTTCATCCTCGAAATTGAGAACAACCCAAGGGGAAAGAAGAGGAAGACTCACTCAAACAGGTACGGAAACTACTGCTGCATCTCGTCCTCACGCTCCCAAGAAGTCTCACAACCAGAGTGTCGCTGCCACACCACCTTTACCAAGGGGATGACCTTGTTCCACTGGTGCTGCTCTCGCCTATCCTCCACGCGGATCAAAAACTCTGGGAGAGAGAGATCTGGAGTCACCTCAGGCCAACCAGAAATCTCGAGCACATGAGAGTCATCAGGCACATATTTCTGCAACATCGAGACGTGGAACACGTCATGCACCTACGCCAACTCAAGGGGTAACTGTAACCGGTAAGCAACCTCACCGATGCGCTCCAAGATCACAAAAAAACTAATGTAGCAGGGACTCAGCTTCCCACGCCGTCCAAAACGTATCACCCCCTTCATCGGAGAAACTCTCAAGAACACACGATCGCCCACGGCGAACTCGAGAGGCTACCTCCTACGGTCAGCATAGCTCTTCTGCCGACTCTGGGCCGCCAACATGTTCTGACGAACCATGTGCACAACATCCACACATTGCTGCACCAACTCTGGTCCCGTCACAACACGCTCACCAACCTCAAACCAATCAAGTGGAGTCCGGCAAGGATGCCCATACGGAGCCTCATAGGGAGCCATACCAATGCTCGAATGATAGCTGTTGTTATAGGTAAACTCCACCAATGGTAGGTGATGAATCCAACTTCCCTGCCACTCCAGGCAGCAGGTGCTCAACATGTCCTCCAAAGTATGAATGGTCCTCTCAGATTGACCATCCGACTGAGGATGATACGCCGAGCTAAATGCCAACTCCGTGCCAAGAGCTCGTTGGAAACTCGTCCAGAATCCAGAAGTGAAGCGCGGATCCCGATCTGACACGATCGAAACGGGAATCCCATGCAACGGCACGATTCGCTCCACATACAAACGAGCCAACTTGGACACGCTCCAGCTGACTTTGACTGGTAACAACCGAGTCACCTTTGTCAGCCTATCCACCAGCAACCAAATACTGTCCTGCCCACCCGGGGTCCTCGGCAACCCCACCACAAAATCCGTGGTCACGTGGTCCCACTTCCACACAGGAACATCCAAGGGCTGGAGAGTACCCCCTGGTCGCTGATGCTCCGCCTTCACCTGCTGACAAATCAGGCACCTGGCCACAAATTCTGCGACATCTCTCTTCATGCCAGGCCACCAGAACTGCCTCCGCAAGTTCCGATACATCTTTGTCGCACCCGGGTGTACGGCGTACCTGCTCCCATGAGCCTCGCGCAACACCGCACGACGAATCTGCTCCTCCGCTGGGACGTACAGCCTGCCGCGAAACCTCGCAGCACCGTCCTCGTCAAGTTCCACATCAGCCATCACCAAAATCCGGGGTAACTCAGGGTCCGCATGCTGAGCCTTTGTCACCTGACGACGGATAGCAAGAGTGACAATCAGACTCGCAAGCACTGCCAACCCTGGCTCCTGGGGAATCTTGAGCCTGAAAGATACTTCGAGCACTTGTTCCCAGAGCCTCCACTTTCTCAACATCAAGGCACTGATCGTGACCTTCCGACTCAAAGCATCGGCGATGACATTCATCCTGCCTGGCTTATAAGACAAGGTGAAGTCATAATCCTTCATGAATTCCATCCAACGCCTTTGCCTGAGGTTCAGGTCCTTCTGCGATAAGACATACCTCAAACTCTGATGGTCAGTGAACACCTCGAACTTCTCGCCGTACAGATAATACCTCCAGATCTTCAGCGTGAAGATCACCGCCGCCAACTCAAGGCCATGGGTAGGGTAGTTCTCCTCGTGGGGCTTTAGCTGCCGAGATGCATAAGCCACCACTCTACCATGCTGCATCAACACAGCTCCCAATCCAACGTCGGGAGCATCTGTACACACCACGAAACCTCCCGATCCAGAAGGTAAAACCAACACCGGAGCCGAGGTGAGCAATCTCTTCAGTTCCCTGAAGCTCTGCTCACACTCCTCAGACCAGACGAAAGGTACATCCTTCCGCGTGAGTCTAGTCATCGGGGCCACAATGTGAGAAAAATCATGGATAAACCGGCGATAATAGCCCACAAGCCCCAAGAAACTCCGGATCTCCGTCACCGACCTCGGCCTCGGCCACTGCATTACTGCCTCGACCTTGGCGGAGTCCACGGAAATACCATCACCAGAAATCACTAGCCTCAGAAAGTGCACCTCGCCGAGCCAAAACTCGCACTTGCTGAGCTTCGCATACAACTGGTGATCCCGCAATGTCTACAGCACCACACCCAAATGGTACGCGTGCTCCTCGGCAGACTGCGAATAAATAAGGATGTCATCCGCGAAGATGACCATGAACTGGTCCAAATACGGATGAAACACCCTCTGCATCAAGTCCATGAAGGCTGCTGGGGCATTGGTGAGCCCGAACAGCATCACCAAAAACTCATAATGCCCGTACCTCATACTGAAAGCAGTCTTCTCCACATCGGACTCGCGAATTCTCAGCTGATAGTAACCGGACCGCAAATCAATCCGTGAGAACACTTACGCAGACTGGAGCTGGTCGAACAAATCATCAACCCGTGGCAACGGATACTTGTTCTTAATGGTCACTTCATTCAGCTGCCGATAGTCAATGCATAGCCGCAGACTACCGTCCTTCTTCTTCACAAACAACACAGGCGCACCCCAAGGGGAAAAGCTAGGATGAGCATACCCCTTGTCTAGCAGCTCCTGCAACTGCGCCCTCAACTCTCTCAACTCAGCGGGGGGCATACGGTAGGGAGCCTTCGCCAACGGTCCCCTACCAGGCGTAATCTCGATCACGAAATCGATCTCTCGCTGGGAAGGTAATCCAGGTAACTCCTCGGGGAAAACATCGAGAAATTGGCACACCACCAAAATGTCCTCGACATTCGGCTCCATCCGGTCAGACACAACCACGGACGCGAGAAAACCCTGACAACCAGAATCAAGCAACCGACGGGCTCGAATAGCAGAAATGAGGAATCGAGAAGAGGTGGAATGGATACCTTGGAAATAGAAGGTCCGCTTGCTCGGATGCGGGAAGTAGACCCTCTTCATTCCACAATCCACCACCGCTCCATGAGTCTCTGTAGATCTTAATTAAAATCCACTTAAAAATATAAAAAGCAATAGATATATGGGTGCAATAAAAATAGCACGAGGTACTAATGTGGAGTGTGTGTGATCGCCAGAGACGCGAGTGCCTCAAAAATATAATAATGAAAACATGGGAGAGATGATCGCGAAAAATACCTCAAAAGTGCGGGGATGTGAGTGCTTCCTTTCTCTTCAAATCGGCCGGCCGATGAAGAGAGTTCTTCCTTTGATTACCCTTGCAAAACAAAGACAACACCAATAAAGAAATTGCATTAGATATGTGGTGAGTGTAGCATCAATTCCTAAATAAAGATGAGCATGAAATCATGGTGAAGAACACACCTTAAGGGTGTTGGCCCTTAAACCCCTATGCAAAAAGGGTGTGGGAAGATATGATGAATGCATGCAAAAGATGATATAAGATAGGAATAAGGGAAAGAGCGCAAGAGATGCACTGTGGGGAAAGCCTCAACGTAGTTGAGTTAAAGGAAATGAATACTATGAATATGCATGTATGTAACGATGCAATAAAAAGAATAATAAAAATAAAAGAACAAAGGAGCCTGTTGCTTTTGGCTTCGATATTCAATGGGGAAAGAACTTCCGATGGGATGAAGACTTGATGAAGCAATGGAGCCTCTCCTTAGCCGAGCAACAGCAACCTGCGAAGGAAAAGAACAAGGAAAACAAAGCCAAAGAAAATAAAACAGAACCAGAAGAAGAACTGAGGGAGCAACAGAAGAAGACAGCGGAGGGGAAGAAAGGGGGAAGAGTCCAACCAAACAACAGAGCCATTGGCTCTATTAAATAGGTTGAGGAAGAGATAAACATGGACAAGAGTCCTAAGAGGGAAATGATAAGAATGGGCAAGAGCCCAAACTAAGTAGGCATCTATCGAAGCAAGGACTCTCTGGGGAAAGGGCTGCGAAGCCAGAAGGTGAAACACGCCTTATGTTAGGGCGTCAATTTATGAATTGACGACCTACACAGAGGGCGTTTCTCAGAAACACGCCCTGCACAAGGGCGTTTCTCAAAAACCAAATTTAGCAATAAGAACTCCCCATATTTGAAAAAAGTAAAACACGCCTTAATCAAAGCCACTTTTTCAAAAACGCGCCCCGGGGAAGGGCGTTAATTTCAAGAGCTCAAATGGGGAAGTCGGTCAAACCAAAAGAATTAACGCCCTTAGGCAAGGTCGTCCTTTCTTTAAGAAACGCCCTAGGTCAAATCATGTTTTAATAAAACACGCCCTTACCCAGGTCGTGAATTCAGAAAATTCATAAAATAGATAAAATGGGGGAGAAATAGATAAAATGGGAAGACACGCCCTAGACCAGGTCGTGTTTCAAAAAAAACGCCTCTGATGAGGGCGTGAATTCAGAAAATAGAGATAAATGCCCAGAAAATCCAGAAAAATAAGAAATGAGGGAAAAATAGGAGAAATTCAAGAAAAGTGGGAAAAACCACTCAAATAAGCTGATTTGAGGGTCAAATGGGGCATCGCAGAGCGATATGAAATATACTCAAAATAATGTCAATTTTGGCGTGTCTACAGCTGCCCCGCCTTGGCGTCTGCTTTGCAAGGAAGCGTAGCAAACTGAAAAGTAGATGTCAAGGTGTGATGAGACACGCAATCAACATCACTTGATGAGAATCAAATCGAAAGCACGAGATGAAGCAAATCTCGGGAAATTCAAGGAAATCAACAATGTTTGGATAAAAGGGGAGATGTGCACGCGGTGCACGAAGGAGATAAAATAAAATGATCAACTTCCAGCGCGGTGGAAGTACCCCAGGTCACAAACCTGTAGGTTTCACCATTGGGGAGCGGTTACCAGCCAGTGGACGTGCTGCAGCCAAGGTGGATCAAAGGAAGGGAGATAAAATAAGATGATAAAAATCCAAACAATGAGCTTTCGAGAAGATGACCCAAAACAGCGACAAAACGAACTGAGGATCCAATTCGGCAAGGAAAATCTCATATCGAGAAAGATTAAGATCAATTCAACTCTCACATCAGCTTATCAGAATGATTTTTTCCAACAATTGTTTCAAATTCCTACATGAATGCATGCTGGGTTTAAAGGGAAAAATTAAATCAAATGAAAATATAGAATAATCAAGGATAATATTGTTAAACTGCCAAGACTGGGTCAAGAAACCAATTTCGCGAGCTGATACTAAGCCGAAGCCCGTTTATCCACGCACCAACTCGTAAAAAGGGAACCATCGTCCCCAGTCTCGGACGGCTCAACGGCCTATCCGTGTGACTAAGACTCCTCTGGAATCGTCTTTGTTTTTGATGAAGGGGAACTCAAATTCCAGTTTTGCCAAAGCCACAAGGTCCTTGATATAATCTAATAGCGTAATAACATATAGTAGAATGCATACAGGGAGAGATGGTGGAGCAATAAGTATGGGGGAACTGAGAGATGAGCTGCAAGCACCGTGGGACTTTGATGATGATGCCCAGTCGGCGGGACCAAGAGCTTCTTATCCTGCGCTCAAAAATTCATTAGCCAAGATATAAAAAGTATAACAAGCAATGAATAAGGCATGACTCAAAGCATAGCAAACATAGCCATGAATAACACATAGTAGGGTAAAGCATGGATAACATGAATAGCATGGCATTGCAAAGCATCATTATTTGTTATGAGGAGACAATCTGGCTAATCAAGATTTGGAGTTGAAAGATCAAGATCTGATAAGGCCCATTGGCGGAGTGATTAGCAGGAGTTGATTTGGAGATAAATGATAATCAGGAGATATGGGGGAGATGACAATCAAGATGCCCCTGGGTGGCATGTTATAAAAATATCGGGGAGAATCAATAGATTGATAGCAATAAGTGGAGATAGGACTCATCCCGTGCTCTTGGTCCTTGCAAAGTTGTTCCTGCAAAACACCATCAGAAAATACAATGCAATTTTTGGATTTTGGAAATATGCAAATTTTTATGAGTTTTGAAAAATATATGAATTTTTATGGAGATTTTGATCAATATGCAAATTTTTGTGAAGTTTTGAGAAAGGTATTCAAATTTTTATGGATTTTGGAGAAGAAATATTCAATTTTTTGTTTGATTTTGGTTAGACATTACTAAAGCAGCATCAAAGGGTGTTTTGAACCACTAGCTAGGGGTCCTTGTTCCTTCCCTTTTCGCTAAAAACTGCCCAAAGCTGGACGTGCATTGAAAGTGGCGCCTTATAACCGACCGTCTTTGATCAACGGTGCCCCTACCAAGGCCATACCCGAGAAACATTCGGTCTTAGAGGGAGAAGAGAAGAATAATTGGAGATAAGCTTTGCGTAGGATGGGAGATATCAAGACTTGAATTCCTTCCAAGGTGCTTCCCCTCAAAGAGGTAGTCTGTTGTGCCGGGGCTTTGTGCCTTTAATCTTTAGACCCTTGACATGCATACGACCAGGGTTTTCCCTGCGGGGACTTTGCCACTCTTGTCATGCCATAATTCCTAATTGCAATTATCAAAATTCTGATTTGATTTTCATAATAGCCCTTTTGGCTAGATGTATATCATGAAAGCTCATATGAAAACTCATATTGATTTTGGGTCAAGACTACCCCTATTTGAGACTCCTCTCGTATTGGGGATTTACCAAGGTTGGTCATCTTATCCGTCAACCTCTTGTACCTGCATTCGGCCGAGTAAAGAAGAGAAAAAGACTTTCAGAAATTCATGGCATGGCCAAGGTAGGAACGGTGTTTTATCAAGGAGCCGGCTAAGGACGCCGTGAAGTGTGTGGAATGCCCAGCTAGGGGTTGCTCTTAAACAAGCGGGGAGAGAATGTTGAATTCCCAGTGCGGGGTTCTTATTATCCAAAGTACTGCGAAAGCAAGTCTAAAGACTCTTTTGAGAATGATTTCATTAAACAAAAGCCTAAGATAAAGGTTTAAAACACCACTTTTTAAATCTTGTTAAGAAGCACTTTATTTTGAAAATCATGCGTGAAGTAATGAGGAAATGATATTATAAAAATGCGTACTTACGCCAATATGTTACCTTGCAAAAATCGTTGAAGCAGCTGTCAGAGGCGAGGTTGATCATCGTGGGATTTGCCCTCTTTGGCAGTCAAAAGGATTGGCAGCAAAGGATTGAAAGTGGCTTAACAAGAAGGAGTGGTGCCAAGACCAGACTCAGACGAATAAGGAGAAAAGGAAAAGAGGCGAGGGCTAGAACTCCCTCACTAAGGTGCGGAGACCCTGATCACATGAAAGGTCTACAGAAGAAGCGGAGAATTAGAAGGAGGAGTGAGGACTAAAGCCTCGGAAGCAATGGGAGAAGGGGCAGATGCCCAAGGCAGTGGATGTGGAAGAAGTTGGGTCGGACCCAGAATTAGGAGGAATCAGAAGAAGAAATTGATATATGGAAAGAGGCGGATCCGGAGGGTCCGGAGGCAGAGGAGAATCATGGGAAGACCCATCCGGAGGCTCCGGTGGGATAATGGAGGAAGGGACGCGATGCCCTAGGAAGAAATAGGGAAAAAGATGATAAAAAAGGTGACGGAACAGGAAGAAGAGAGTAAAAGATATGAAGTCCCGGAGGAGCAAAAAGATGAACCGGAAGAAAAATGAATGATCCGGAGGCTCCGGAGGAATCAGAAGGAAAGGGACGCGATGCCCTGGAAAATGATAGAGAGAATAAGACGGAGAATCCGGAGGTTCCGGAGGAGGAGAAGGAGAATCATGATAGGAGGAATCATCCGGAGGCTCCAGAGGGGTAACAAAAGAAGGGACGCGATGCCCTGGGAAGAAATAGGGAAAAAGACGATGGAAAAGGAGGAAGAAAATGAAGGATGTGATATCTTGGAGGAGCAGAAAGATGAATCGGAAGAAAGATGGATGGTCCGGAGGTTCTGGAGGAATGAGATGGAAAGGGGCGTGATGCCCAGGGAGGAGAGAAAAATCCGGAGATTCCGGAGGAATGAAATCAGGAAGGAGAAGGTGAAAAGGGGCGTCGTGCCCGAGGGAAAAGTCCGGAGGTTCCGGAGGAAGAATATAGAAAGGGACGCGATGCCCGAGAGATAAGTCCGGAGGTTCCGGAGGAAGCAAATGAAAAGGGGCGCGATGCCCGAAGGGAAGGTCCGGAGGTTCCGGAGGAATAGAATCAGAAAGGGCGAGATGCCCAAAGAGGAGGAATAAGACTCCTGGAGGTTCCAGGGAAATAGCAGGAAATGGACGCGATGCCCCAAGGAGAGGGGATAAAAAGATGAATATGAATAAGATGGGAAATGCGGAATATCCGGCGGTACCGGAAGGCGGTGAAGATACGGGTTTGGAAACCCGGGAAGCAGGAGGTGCAAATGTATGCAAAATGATGGATGTAATGAATGCAAAGAATGGAATGAATGAATGAATGAAAAATGCATGAAATTCGAAGAAGATGAAGAATGTGAAGGGTGAGAAGGTGAGATCCTCCTTTTTTCCCTTGGAGTGGCCCATGAAGAAAACGTGATAGACCAGAATATGGATGGAGTGGGATAGAGGGTGGATAAAGGAGTGGAAGGCCCATTAGCATCAAGATAACTGCCCCTCCACGGTAGTGAAAGTGTATGAGAAATAGCCCCTGCCGAGGCTTCAATGGTGAATGACAACTCCCTTGGAGAGTGCAAAGTAATGGTGTGAGGGAGTTGGAAAATTGGAACATGAAGCATTGCCATGCCCATTAATTGTGGTGTATAGGAAGTGTTGAACAAATTGGGCATTCGCCCCTTGTATGGAGGAATGGAATCAAGATTTGGAAGAGGGAACAAAGGGTGCCCTGCCTGGCCCTTGGATGGCATCAATTCTTGGCATTCTTCCCTGAGCAATGGCGGTGACTTGGCCTCTGCGACCATGCTCGGCACAATAATCCGGATTGGCATCCGGTAAATGACTTCTTGAATCTTGAATCGCATAACCGTGGCCACATCTGTCTTGCCCGGCTCTTGATCACCTTCGGCACAAATACTTGCAGAAGCACTCCTATTCCGAGTAGTAAAAGGAGGTGAAGCGGAGGCGGAAGGCTTTGTGAGTGGTGGAGGTATGATGGAAAGTGTTGGCGTAAGTGGAGGCGAAGGTTCAAACACATCGAGTTTCTCCCTTTGCTTGCAAGCGGTCGGGGTTAGCTCGAGTGCAAAAAGTGGTGGGTCCTGCTCAGGATTAGCCATAGGTAAAGATGGAGGGTTAAATATTGGGGTAGGTAAGGTGGTTTTTAGGGATGGTGGTACTGGGAGGTCAATTGGAGGAGGTTCAGTGGTAGGTTCGGTGTAGGCCGATGTGGAGGTTACTGACTTAATAGGTGGAGGTTTTATAATGGAAGGCTCAGCGGTGGCTAATGGTGTGAAGGTTGATGGTATAGTGGGTGGAGGTGTAGTTGGTGGAGGGTTAATGGGTGAAGGTTTGGTGCGTAGAAAATGCCGGACGAGGCGAGCAGTGTTAGGAGTGGGAGTGGGAATGGGAAGAGACTCAATAGGCGCCGGTGCGGACGATTGGAATATCGACCCATCGTCGTAACACCAACTAGTCTCGTAAATGGGGGTTGGATCGGGGATGGTTTCATCCTGAGCAGGAGGTTCATCGAATGATAGCGGAGGGAGCGGGAAATTAAGGAAACTCGGAAGGGGTGCCTGCGGAGCTTCATCATCATACACCGGCTCGTACTCTTCAATTGCCGGTTCTTCCTCGCTTGGAATGCCGATATCATAATCATCTCTCCTATCCTTCCATTCTCTCTCCAACTTAGTAATCTCGTCCAAAGCGGCATGGAGAGGATTGACCGGAGTAGGAGGAACCGTGACCCTCTTTAATTGTTCCTCCATGGAAGTAATCTTATCAAAAAGAGATTGTTGGAGGGGTGTGACTTGAACAATAGAAGGTTGGCAGGGCCTCGAAGGAGGAGGGGCCGCATAAAAAGGCCGTGGAGGGGAGTTGACGGAATGACCCGTAAAAGAACCCGGATGGGCCGGATTGCAATGAATAAATGGGCTTCGGGGCCGTGAGGGAGGAGGAATAGAAGGAGGCGGGTGTCGGATCACCCGAGTAGAATGAATAGGGGGAGATGGGTAATGGGCTACCCGAATATGATTGGAAGGAGGAGGTGGGTGATGGACCACCCGTGTAGAATTGGAGGGAGATGGGTGATGGGCCACCCGAATGGAATTGGAAAGAGGGAGAGATGAAGGAGATGCACCCTCAACGACAGCCTTAAGGGCTTGGATCTGTTGAGGGGTAAGATGATCTAATGCATAAATGATCTGGGAGACCTTCTCATCATTGGGACGAGAGGATCCCGAGGGAGTAGTGGCTCGAACTTGAGGAGGGGGACCATAAGAATGGACATTGCCCATGGGTTGGGCATGACCATAAGAATGAGGA
This sequence comes from Amorphophallus konjac, assembly GCA_022559845.1. Lineage (NCBI taxonomy): Eukaryota > Viridiplantae > Streptophyta > Magnoliopsida > Alismatales > Araceae > Amorphophallus > Amorphophallus konjac. The sequence goes on along the minus strand of JAHNEJ010003605.1, from coordinate 100,879 downwards.
CGTGGTCCCTTGAAGGAATGGTGAGAAGGATGATGATTAACACGTTGAAATTGAGGATAAGAAGTGCTAGGTTGTGCATCCTCATGAATTGAATTGAACATGTTTCTATCATGGTAAGCCATTATATAATCAAAATTCTCAATAATATGGAAAGAAGCACACAAGTTGGAATGGTTACCTTGATTTTTATGTTTGATCCTTGGTGAATTAATGAATTTTAATAAAGTTTTGAATGATTCACACAAAGGGGGGGGGAACCTAGTTTCAATATGATTTGAACTTCAATGCCAACTAGGAACCCTCTCTCACCGTATAGGCCAACTAACTCGGGACTTCAAAAGGGTACAACCTGCCCGGCGTCCGTGAGGGAATCCACGGGTGCGGGGACTTACGGAGGCCTGGAAAAGGGATTTCCAGTCCAAAGAGACGGAATGCTCAATGGAGGGTCGTCCCGATTCCAAGAGGGTGTGTGGATCCTAATGAAGAGGAGGAGGCTCCCAAACCAAATGCAAATATGAATGCAACAGGGTAAACAGGCCAACCACAATAATATGATCAATCAACAAAGATAAGCATGAAATATCATGAAAAACCAAAGCTGGGGGGTTCTGGAAACCCACAGTAAAACACGCCCTGGAAGGGGGCGCTACTAAACAAAGACACGACGGTGTTACCGTCGTGAATAAACCTGAGCGGCCCAGGGGCTGGATAAAACACGCCTTAGAGTTAGGCGCTACCAATGAAAAAAACGCCCTTGGACAGGGCGTGAAACACCAACCAAGTCAAGAAACGCCCTTGGGCAGGGCGTTAAAAATAAAAGGACGCCCTGGGGCTAGGCGTTAATTCACAGGCAGCTATATATCGCAAAGCCCGGAGGTAAGCTGGAAAACGCCCTGTCAGAGGGCGTAAAATATGCATAAGACGCCCTGTGTCAGGGCGTTAAATCAAAAAAACGCCCCTGTCAGAGGCGTGAATTCATGAATATCAAAAGGGCACGCAAGGGTGCCAAGGGGAAAGGGGTAATAAAGGAAGAACACAAAGGGTCCCACCGTGATCGCCAATTTGTAGATCTTAATTAAAATCCACTTAAAAATATAAAAAGCAATAGATATATGGGTGCAATAAAAATAGCACCAGGTACTAATGTGGAGTGTGTGTGATCGCCAGAGACGCGAGTGCCTCAAAAATATAATAATGAAAACATGGGAGAGATGATCGCGAAAAATACCTCAAAAGTGCGGGGATGTGAGTGCTTCCTTTCTCTTCAAATCGGCCGGCCGATGAAGAGAGTTCTTCCTTTGATTACCCTTGCAAAACAAAGACAACACCAATAAAGAAATTGCATTAGATATGTGGTGAGTGTAGCATCAATTCCTAAATAAAGATGAGCATGAAATCATGGTGAAGAACACACCTTAAGGGTGTTGGCCCTTAAACCCCTATGCAAAAAGGGTGTGGGAAGATATGATGAATGCATGCAAAAGATGATATAAGATAGGAATAAGGGAAAGAGCGCAAGAGATGCACTGTGGGGAAAGCCTCAACGTAGTTGAGTTAAAGGAAATGAATACTATGAATATGCATGTATGTAACGATGCAATAAAAAGAATAATAAAAATAAAAGAACAAAGGAGCCTGTTGCTTTTGGCTTCGATATTCAATGGGGAAAGAACTTCCGATGGGATGAAGACTTGATGAAGCAATGGAGCCTCTCCTTAGCCGAGCAACAGCAACCTGCGAAGGAAAAGAACAAGGAAAACAAAGCCAAGAAATAAAACAGAACCAGAAGAAGAACTGAGGGAGCAACAGAAGAAGATAGCGGAGGGGAAGAAAGGGGGAAGAGTCCAACCAAACAACAGAGCCATTGGCTCTATTAAATAGGTTGAGGAAGAGATAAACATGGACAAGAGTCCTAAGAGGGAAATGATAAGAATGGGCAAGAGCCCAAACTAAGTAGGCATCTATCGAAGCAAGGACTCTCTGGGGAAAGGGCTGCGAAGCCAGAAGGTGAAACACGCCTTATGTTAGGGCGTCAATTTATGAATTGACGACCTACACAGAGGGCGTTTCTCAGAAACACGCCCTGCACAAGGGCGTTTCTCAAAAACCAAATTTAGCAATAAGAACTCCCCATATTTGAAAAAAGTAAAACACGCCTTAATCAAAGCCACTTTTTCAAAAACGCGCCCCGGGGAAGGGCGTTAATTTCAAGAGCTCAAATGGGGAAGTCGGTCAAACTAAAAGAATTAACGCCCTTAGGCAAGGTCGTCCTTTCTTTAAGAAACGCCCTAGGTCAAATCATGTTTTAATAAAACACGCCCTTACCCAGGTCGTGAATTCAGAAAATTCATAAAATAGATAAAATGGGGGAGAAATAGATAAAATGGGAAGACACGCCCTAGACCAGGTCGTGTTTCAAAAAAAACGCCTCTGATGAGGGCGTGAATTCAGAAAATAGAGATAAATGCCCAGAAAATCCAGAAAAATAAGAAATGAGGGAAAAATAGGAGAAATTCAAGAAAAGTGGGAAAAACCACTCAAATAAGCTGATTTGAGGGTCAAATGGGGCATCGCAGAGCGATATGAAATATACTCAAAATAATGTCAATTTTGGCGTGTCTACAGTCTCGAGCCAGTCCATGCCTAGAATCACATCGTAATCCCGAAGCTGTAACGCATACAACCTGCCTGGCATACTTCGCCCATCGATCCAAACCGGAACTTGATCGAAGCAATACGGAGTGATCATGAAATCACCCGAAGGCAACTCCACTGCCAAATCACAGGACAACTGGGTCACCGGCTCCTCGATGCTCAACGCGAAATCCTCCGAAATAAACGAATGAGACGCGCCAGAATCAAACAAAACCCGAGCCGCACAACCCAAAATCTGAACGGTACCTTCCACGAGCTGCGACGCCACTGCCTCTGCCCTGGTCATGTGCGTGATCTGGTCTCGAGCTCTCTGCCTGCCTCCCACGCTAGCTGACCTTGGTAGCGACGGATACTGTCCCTGCTGCTGCTGCCTCTGCTGCTAGGGAACCTGCTGCTGCGACGACCTTTGAGGATAATCACGTGCCATATGCCCTGGCTGGTCACACCGAAAATAGATAATCGGCGCCGTGCACTGCCTGCCTGGGTGGAACCCACTACACCGTGGACACAGTCCTCGCGACCCACCCACTGATCCCAGACGCTGCAAGGGGATCGGCTGTTGTACACTGCCCGATGAAGCTTGCCCCTGATCCTTGGACTTCTTCTTGCCGAACCCTTTCTTGAAAAACTGCTTGACCTTCGTGCCAAAGGACGCAGATCCTGTTACCGACGCTGTCTGTGCCGGCACTCCTGAACCACTCATCGCATGCTGGAAGGAACCCTGCTGCTGGGTAGCCGACTGCTCGCTACGACCTGACAAAGACTGCCCCTGGCTGATCGGTCCTCGGATCCTGTACATATCCATCTCCAAAGAAGCCGCAACACGAGACGCTAACTCTAGATCAGTGGCCTCGTTCGCGATCAGATGGTGCCTCAGCTCCTGCCTCAAACCCTGAACAAACTGCGCGGTCTTCACCCTCTCATTCTCTATGATGTGAGGTGCATACTGACCCAGCTCGACAAATCGGGCCCTGTACTGCAACACAGACATGTCACCCTGCACCATCTCCAGAAACTCCCGCATCCGCTGCGTAGCAACAAAATCTGGACAGTACGTACGCTCGAAAGTACTGACGAAGTCGTCCCACTCGACCTGCTCAAGTGGACGAAGCTGAAAGGACGTCTTCCACTCGGAAGACCACCACTTCCGAGCCGTACCCTGCAACTGGTTGTAATCCAACACCACTCTGTCCTCGGCAACACTCTTCGCAGAACTGAACACCCGCTCCATCTCATCAAGCCAATCACGAGCCGCATCAGGGTCTACCCGGCCGCTGAAGTAAGGTGGATGGAACTGCAGAAAGTCCCTCACTGCTCGGCCTGGCCCACCCCTAGTTGACAAGCCCTCACCAGCCTCTCCACCGAACTGTTGAGACATAAGCTGGTACATGCCACGGAAGAAATCCTCGGCCCCCGGAACCCTCGCAGTAGCCGCGGCCTCGGTAGCTCCTAGTGGCGCTCTGCTATGGTCCTCCTGGTCCCCCTGGACCCCCTGCTAGATCTCCTGACCTCCAGCCGACTGCCCCTACTGAGAGCGAGTGCTCCGCCTCGGCGCCATGCTCGCTCCTGGAGCAAAAGACAGAAAACACGAAAACGGCAGGGTCAAGAAAAACACACGATGCCCGATGCCAGTGTCAACTGTGCATCATTACTGTGGACAAGTGGACCACTACAATTACCTATGATTCTCATGTAATTCTACAACCGCGCTCTGATACCAGCTGTAACGACCCGAGAATCTGATTACCGGGAAGGCCCGATAACCCGAGACTCGCACCGCCACCCACGAGCCCGAAGACTCGGAAGGGTTAGAAGGATGGTGTGGAAACTACGCAAGTATCACAAGTAATTGTAGAAATTAAACAGTTATAATATTAAGCAGGAAATGAATTAGCATTTTACATGGTCCACAATAGAAAATAAATAACAACAACAGTAGTCCACAACTAGCACAGAGACAAGAAAGAAAAGTACAGCTACACGGGACATACCACGGCTCTGACCTCTGGCACTATCTCTGGGCACCCGCACCACGCTGCACCCCAGACACGCTCTCCTGGGGCGGCGCCTCACCTGAAACACGGTGAAAACACGTAGAGAATGAGTCTTGGAACAAGACTCAGTAGGGATCACTCGAACTCTACCTCGTAAAATGGGGAACCACTATGCTAGAGGTAGGAGAGTACCTCGGAAAGGAAAGCCCTGCACTCTACACAACAAAGACCCTATGGCACGTAAACCGGCACACGTGCCCCGGTGAGACAACCGAAACTCAACGGTCGACCCGGCAAAACCCGAAGGTCAAAGCCACGAAACTAACAGTCTGACACTCCGTACTCGACAGGAGTACCTCCCACTAGAAGCACAGTCGGTAGCATCCCCTGACGTCTTACACCGCACTGCAGGTGAATTGCCTGACGTGGTAGCGCCTACCCACGGCACGAACACCGAACAAGTAACCACAAACAAGTGACTAGTTGGGGTCACGCCCGTCGACGTGGATCCAACTGCCCCCAACCACGTGTGCACACACAGACCGTGCGTCCCTGGTCTGGTCCTCTGACCAATTTTCAACTCAGCCGGACTCTGGCTGCAAGACGTGGGGCCCGACGGCAACCGGTCCACAAACCGCCTCTAAGGGTAAGCCCGTACAACACTCCCTGGTGCGACCGGTACCGTGTACTGGTAGGCTACGACTAGTGGAGGGTCACTGAAGGAGTAGACTCTCAAGTCACGAAAAACGACGCCTGCATCCGACGACGCACGGGGACCACCCCACGCACCGGCCCCGTCGCACGGTGGCCACAGCCGGACTAAAAATGGGGTTGCAGCCCTCTCGGGGCAACCAGGCGCCTGACGGTCCACCACGGGACCGTCACAAGGCTGTAACGGTCTAGGCGAGACCGTTACACACACACTTGGTGGTCTAACGCAGGTCGTTACACGGCCTGAGGAACGCAGAGGGTAACGCGCCTGGTCCAGCGCGTTACACGAATGTAACGTGCCTGGCCCAGCGCGTTACGCGAATGTAACGCGCCCGCCCCAGCGCGTTACACGCGCCTCACGCTCCCCTCGAGAAGGCAAGATGTAACGCGCCTGCCCCAGCGCGCTACACGAATGTAACGCGCCCGCCCTGGCATGTTACACACGCATAACCCCAACGGTCAAAACCAACGGTCGGAAAGCCCCTGACGACCCAGCCCAGGCACGTCATATACAAGTGGCGGTCAATCGTGGGATCGTCATAGTCCTTGACCCCTGAAGGCTAACCAAAGGGCATGTGACGGCCCCCTCGAGGCGCGTCACATAATGTGACGGTCCCTGGAAGGACCGTCACATGCACCCGACGGCGAAAACGGCGGGAAAGCCCAAAAACTTCAACCACGCCCCCATGCCTCCACCGGAGAGGGGGAAATCAAAGGGGAAGACCCCTGGGGACCCCTAGCATGATTCTAGGCCATCAAAACGTGAAATCATGCATCAAATCCATAGATCAGGCGAGCTCTCCCTAAATCATGGAAAAACCCCAACATGCTCAATCACACCCCTCTCGGCCTCCCCTCGGCCTATAAACCACGGAAATGAACGGCGGGGAGCTAGGGAACGTCACCCTACCTCAATGGAGCGAATGCTCTGCCGGATCGTCCGTGAATCGTGAAGAACGCTTTTAGAACCCCACCTCCCCACGCTTCTCACGCTTGCCGCACGCCTGCACGATCATCTCGACGTCACCCACGTCCTTGCCACGTCGCACCGCCGCCGTCTGCAGCCGAAACGGTGGTCGCCGTGCTCAAACGGGAGAGAGGGAGAGGGAGAGGGTGGCCACGGTTTGGGGACAGAAGGAGGAAGAAGAAGAAGAAAGAGAAGTAGGGGAGAGAGAGAAAATAGGGGGGGTATTTATAGGAAAATCTGAAAATTCTGAAAAATACCGAAAAATAGATAATTACGTTTCCGGAATCCTCGGGACGCACCAATCGCAACGGTACCACTCGTGCCCAGGTGAACGACCCGGTTCACCCGCAGCGAGGTTCCGAAGGAATTGCCGAAACACACACCAGAAATCGGAAAACACGTGCGGAAAAGCCGCGGAACGTCTCCGGGCCTCTGAAACGACTCCGGATCGCACCGATCCGAACACGAAAGATGTCCGAAATGAAATTTTGAACACAATGGAGCCGGCCACTCCGAGAAACCATATCCGAGACCCACGAAAAAGGATCCGAAAGGTCCGAGATATTACAGTAACGGCCTATTGTGAGACCGTCACATGCTTGTAACACAGGGGTCTACAACCGTTACACCCTGTTAGTTCCGTGAAGGAAAGAACGAGTAGAAAGATCATAACCTTGGGATCTTATCCACTAGGGATCGACTTGGGAAGAGTTATAACATTACTAAGGACTCTTAGGGATTAGATTCTAGCAGATTAAGGACTCTAGAATCGATCTAATCCTCAAACCCTAGATAGAACCCTATAAATAGGACCTAATTCTAAACTGAGCAACCCTTACTTTTGCTCACGTGGAATCAAGGTAAGGAGTCATAATCTCAGGTAAGTTGTTTAGAGGAATTTGTTTACAATACTTTAGACTAACTCCTCTCCAAATTTCGTGCTAGGAGACCAATCAACCAAGGAGTTAGAGCCCAAGGAAGTTGCTGAAAAGTCACAGGAAGAGGAGAACTAGGGCCGGCTTTTCAGACCCAAATTGGAAGTTCGAAGCCTAGTTAAGAGGTAGGTCATCTCATGAACGGCAAAAACAACTTGATAGGAATAAAAGCCCTCTGGTTTGATTAAATTCCATGCATGATAGATCATGAATTTCATGTTTTAATAGTTCTATGCATTCATACATCTCTTAGCCCTAAGTAGAAAATTAAAAGATGTTATCTGTCTATTCACTGATACCTATGCATGTAGTTGGCCTACACTGCATTAATATGTCTAGGACTACATGATGTTTGATTTACAGACATGATGTGAGTTGATCTCTTGGATTTCATACTATTTTCTGTTAGCAGACTCTCTGACGCATCAGCATAGGAATTGGAAGATCTCTTGGAGTTGATCTCTTACAAACATGCTTCTTGTATTTGATGCCAAGAAAAGAAAATCTTGGAAGATCGGGCTTTCGGAAAGATATAATTCTATTTCGGCAGTTGATGTAAGCATCATGGTCTACAAGCCAATCTACCCCTAAAATGGCATCATAACCTTTCATATCAAGGCATACTAAGTTTGCGGGGAGATTGTGTCCTTCTACTATCACCTCACAATCGGGATAATACTTGGTAAGCTTAGTTCTAGATCCTAAAGGTGTAGTAATAGCGAGATCTGAAGGTAGGAGAACTGATGCAGTTGGTAAGGTGTTTGTAAAAGTGGTGGAGATAAAAGAATGAGAAGCACCAGTATCGAATAGCACGAATGCAGGACGAGAACAAATTTGAAGAGTACCTTCCATAAGCCCGTCATTTAGCTCCCTGGGCGCTTCTTCTTCATCTATAACTGCATTGAGGCGAGCCTACCTCCTACGTCCTCCATTATTTGATTGATCTTTCATAAGGGGGCAATCTGGCACACGATGCTCCCTACTCCCACAGCGTAAACAAGCACTGAGGCGCTTCCAGCATTCTTCAGCCGAGTGGCCAAATTTCTCGCAAAAGGTGTACGCCGAGGCAACTTGCTCCTTATCTTCTTTAACCTTTTTATTATTCTTTTGGGAACTTCCACCGTTCCCACTTCTTGACCTTTTCTTGTTATCACGGCTTTTATAGGGTTCCGTGATGCTAAACTTCTCCTTTTTATAATGCCGATCAGAGCGCCGGCTAGATTCTTCTCCCTTTCCTTTCAACCTTTCGACCTTCTCTAAGGTCATCTCGCATAAATATGCCCTTTGAACCATCTCCGCATAAGTGCGGATACTCTGTGTCCCCAGTTGCTGAATGAAACTGGGCCGTAACCCGTCCATAAATCGGTTCACCTTTAATAATTCCGTACTAATGAGGTATGGTGCATATGGTGCTAGTCTTGAAAAATACAACTCGTACTCTGTTACTGACATCATCCCTTGATGAAGGGAGGCAAACACCATAGCCTTCCTTTCCTTCACATGTTCGGAGAAATACTTGGCACGAAATAAAGTGAGAAAAGCATTCCATGTATGTGGCGCATCGGCCGGAGGTGCCTGAATTGATTTCCACCAAGTACGGGCATCCTTATTTAATTGGAACGTTGCTAGACGGACTTTCTCCTGATCAGTGCATTGTATGACATCAAATATACGATTCATCTCATCGATCCAATTTTCTGCTTCGTCTGGATTGGAAGATCCATAGAAACACGGAGGATTTAGACTCCGAAAATTACGATGAAGGTCACCAGCCCTTGCCCCTGCACCACCTTGTGCTATAGTCTGCACTGCCTGGGTAAGGCCGGTAACTATTTGTTGCATACCATCCCAATCTACGCAATGAGCCATTCGAAAAATAGGGTACCTGAGAGAAAATAACAACTTGTTATTTCTCATGAAATTGGAATGAACAAAATAATTCTTAAAGCTAATTTGTTATCTTATCCCAGGTTCTACCCAATCCTCACATGGGTGTGGAATTTCTTCCTTAGTTCAAAGGTATGGGTCCTTAAACTTTGGACTTATCCTATGACATGACTCTTTTCCCTAAGTCCTGAGACTTAGGCTCTGATACCAACTTAACTGTCACGCCCCGAGCCTTTATTACAGCGGAAGACTCGCTCGGGGAGCGCGAACAGCCAGCATGGTAAGCCTCTTGCAAGCAAGAATCAATCAGAGCGCGAGACAATCACACAAGTAAATGCAATTGCACAGGATTTAATCAACTTCAACTTCATATCATAATGCTCAATATTCAAAGATACAATCACTAATTTGATTTTCATTCTACTAGACTCAAGAAATAGGAAAATTACATTGACTCAATCTAGACATTATAAACTTCCTATGTCTTCACTCTTGTAATAACAACATTCAATCGCTCTCGGACCCGCTACTTGAATCACCCGAATCCGAATTCGAACTATTTCCATCTCCTGAAAAATATTGGAAATTGGTAATGAGCACACTTGCCCAGTAGGTATCTTCGCATCAACATAAAGGCACATTTAAAGTAATTAATAATTTAGCTCTAAAGAATAAGGTAAAATCATGCGAATGCGAATCGATCACGCGTTTAAACCAAAGTAACAAGATAATCATGTAAGATAGAACGATCAAGAATGAACTAGCAAGAATATAACAAGAACATGATATTGGCCTTCCATGAACAAGAATGTAACGAGATTGTACTAGCAAGCCACATATTCATCACACTAGTCTCTTTTGAGTACATAGTTCGTGAATTTCTGTGGAATATCAAGCAAGAAAGTCATGTCGTGCCGTGGATGTTCACTTATTTATAGAAATAGTACTCCCAGCGCAATGCGACGCCAGTAGCATCATACCCCATGGTTTATAAAATAGTATGTTTCCGGCAATCAGCCGAGGGGACTAGCATAGAGCCCTTGAACACAATCAGTGCTCGATCGCATCTTCAGTTATAAATTAAGCTACTTCCACGCATGTAACAGTAAAGTATGGCCAAGAATGTAATAAGTTCAATAATTCTATGATAACAATAATCAATGAATGAATGCTTTAATTTGAATATATGAGATCAAGAATGACATTTAAACTATGTTATGCTTATAGAATAAATCAGCAGCATAACGGTATATTTCCTTAACTTTCATTCATTACATTAAGTCTATTAAGCAATATGATAAGCCCTAGATCATCAAGGTTTGTCTAGAGTCATTGAAATATCAACCCTTGGTCAAACCTTTGGTTAACATATACAAGCTATGTAACGGTCATTTACTGTGCCGTTACACTATGTAACACGTCCATAATGGGCCGTTACAGTGACCAGAGTCCAGCATACTAGTTTAGACTCAGTGAAATGTGACGGTCAGGCATTGGGCCGTTACGTGAGCATGACGGTCCAGTGCAAGGCCGTTACATTACAATATCCAGAAAACAACGATAGTGTATTCTAGTTATTGGGCTTTGATGGTACAACCAACTCGGCGTCCTAGTGAGAATCCCAGGCTCGCGGAGAATTACAGAGGCCTTGAAACAATGATTTCCTAGTCTATTGGAAGGAATATCCAATAGAGAGGTCCTCATGTCCAAGATGGTGTTCCTAAAGTGCAAAGTGTGAACTAATGGCAACATACCGGAACATGTGCCATGTACTTATAGAAATGACTCTATTGACAGAGAGAGATATGTATAATCAATGTGAAATCATGATGAAAAACTCTGTCAATACAACGTTCAAAAGTCATGCTTTATAATACAAAACTATATAATTTGGCTTCATGAAATTAACATAACTCAAGTAAAAGTGAGATACCAAAACAGGCAATAACTAATATGAATAATCAAATAACCTTAAAATCACATGATCATGTTAAAACTTAAGTAACTAGTCTTAACAATAAATAATATTGGCAAGTTATATTCTGTCTTAGGGTTGGCAGAACACAGACTCTGACGGTCTGGAGGTGGGGCGTCACAGTGAACGTAACGGTCAGGAATCCAGACATTACATGAACGTAACGCGTCTGTCCAAGTGCGTTAGAGACAACAGTGGAAATCCAAAACAACAGGGTGTGTGATGGTCTATCGTTGGGCCGTTATATGAGTGTGACGGTCCTATGCTGATGCGTTACCGTATCTGCTGACAGAAAATGATATGAGTCCTAAGAGATCAACTCATATCATGTCTAACTCAATCTCTATGTCTATTCTAGATATGATAACAAAGTATAGGCTAACTACATGCATGGGTATCAGTGAATTAGATGAATAACATGCTTTAATTTCTCCATTAGGGCTAGGAGATGCATGACATGTATATCAACTAGTAAATCATGAAATCAATGCTATACTATGCATGAAATTCAATCAAACCAGATGGCTTTTAGTCCTATCAGGTTGTTTTTGCCATTCATGAGATAACCTACCTCTTAACTTAGGCTGTTGCTTCTGATTTGGATTGAGAATCCTGCCCTAGATTTCCTTCTTCTGTGACTTTTTCAGCAACTTCCTTGGGCTCTAACTCCACGACCTCTTGACCTAAAGAGGTGAAATTTGGAGGGGAGTTAGTCTAAAGTATTATAAACAAATACTTCTAAAGAGCTTACCTGAGATAATGACTCCTTACCTTGATTCTTTACGTCTAAAAAGTAAGGGTCGTACAGTTCAGAACTATGCCCTATTTATAGAGTTTAGGCTAGGGTTTGAGAATTAGATCGATTCTAGAGTCCTTGTTTGGTCATAATCTAATCTCTAAGAGTCCTCATTATTATTATAACTCTTCCCAAGTCGATCCTTAGTGGATAAGAGTCCAAAGTTTTAATCTTTGTACTTGTTCTTTCTTTTACGGAACTAACAGGATGTAACGGTCTACGGCCAGTGCGTTAGAGGCATGTGACGGTCTCACGATAGACCGTTACATTTCTTGTTCTCAGAGTTCAACATGTCTCAAACTCTTCAACTCACTGAATACACATAGTGTAACGGTCTAGCTCTCATGCATTACTTGGCTGTGACGGTCGCCCGATGGACCGTTACAGTCAACGTAGCTAGAGTTTTAAATAAGTAAAACTCTTTTATTCGTTTATCCATTTAAATATATATATATATATGTGTGATTAGTATTTATCCTTAATGACCTTCTAGAATATTGGCCAACCCAATTGGGCTTGGTCCTTAAAACCTTTTGGGCTTCTTTAAACAGGCTAGGTTAATTCATTGGGCCTTCTAAAAGATCAATAATCCTTTTATAATTCTCTTTAGCCCTTTTAAATTACAAATAAATTCCAGAAAAATTATTAAATAATCTAGAAACTACTTATATAAATTCTGGGGCACTACAACACTTCTATGTCCTAGACAAACCTAATCCAATGCAGACCCATGCATATGCAATGGTGGACCAGGACATCCGAATGTGTGCCATGCATACACTCGATGCAATCGGTGGTTGGCGGAATGGGGGACTCCTAGACATCCTAATATGTCCCTAGCATGCGGCTGCTTGTTGGATTTGGGAGACTTGGGAGGGCTAGGAGAGCCAAAGCAACCTTTTTCCTTACCCCTATATGTATGTATCTCTCGACAGTGAACGGGCTTGATGGGTGTAGATGGCCCGGACCGTGGGGAAGGGGTGTGATAGTGGGCTCCCTCGAAGAAGTGGAGTAGATGTGGTGGGTCAAGGGGTTCGCTAGGGAAGGGGTCAAAGGGATCAAAGAAACTGTGACCCCTTGAGACTGGTTCCCTCATGACACGGTCCCAAGTTTGAAGTTCTTGAAGGTGTAAATGATCACCTTCACTCATTGTGGTTGGTGTGATGACGGTCATATGTAGAAAATATGGTTCCTCCCTCGGGATAAGTGTAATGAAATTAGGCTCATCAGGAATGGGGAGGAGCAAAAGGATCTCCGTGGTGACATGGCCCATGGTGCACATGGATGTAATGGACCCCAAGGCCGGATGTGTGAAACTACGACTATGGAGTTGGTCAAAATCTGGGGCCAACATGTTCGTCAACTTTCATTGCCAGTCTAATCCCTTAAGAAGATCATCCAATGTATCAACATGGTGACAAGATCGGAATGTGATATGGAATGAGTTGGCTGGCACTAATGGTAGTGTGGGGTCCATGGATGGGTAGCAAGGCGGTCTAGGGACCAAGCCTATTTTGAGCCAACTAAGTAGTGGCTCGGCGATGTATAGCTTTCCTGTTAGAAACACGGGTGGCTCTGGCGGAGGTGGCTTTGAATAAAGATCAAAAGGTGAGGGTGGTGGCAACGGAGCTCTCATGGGTGGGGAAGGAATGTCCTCCCTGAGGGGAAGAGGTCCTTGGGGTGGCCCTTCTCGGCGTGAAACAACTCCCTCAGTTGGGGAAGGGACTTCCTCCATGATAGGGAAAGGAATTGGGGAATCCATAGACAGCACCGAGTTCAGACTACCGGCTACTTCCTCCTTAGGCTCGGGCAGGAGTGGTGCCCACATCCTATCCCTTCTATCCATCCGATCCATAAACATTTGCAAGAGGTCATCTATGGTGCGGTTTGGACTAGGGATATCATGGTGGGTTTTCTCATATGCAATTGGCCTAATCTTGGGTCTAGGCTCATCTACGTGCGGGGCACTTTGCCTCCGAATTTGACCCACTTGGTTGGAGGTGACTGCGTGGGGTCGGTTGGAGGTGACTGGGCCGGGTAGGTAGACCCTTCTAAGCTCGCCCTTCATCTCACGCCATGACTCTATAGGCCATTGCCTCCTAATTTCTCTCAAGATTTCAATCTCTCTCCATTTTTCGGTGGCCTCATGAAAAAGTCACTTTGTGGCAAACTCAACTTCCATGGCATCGGACATAATATAACACTCAAAGTAGTTATCCATAGCGGCTTCCCACTCTAGGTAGTCGCTCGAGGCTTTGGAGCCATAGAAGTCTAGGGCTTCGAGCCTACGGAGGTGGTGGGGTTGGATTCCCCATCCTTGGGTGTGTCGCCACCATTCATATGACATGGGCTTTTGGGGATCCATGGGACACGGGGAGCTATAGGATGGCCATGCAGACACTTGGTGACAAGACACTAGAGACGACCCTAAACAACAATGCAAAGTTAGAATGCAGACTCAACTACAAACCTAGACTCAACCAGTATCTGGTACGTAGCGGAGGTTTGATCCGAAGATCGCACTCACGCAAGTGTGCTACCTTCTCGATAGGCGTAACCTATCATTCCGGGAACACCTTTTGATATGCAGGGTATAGGAATGCAATGCAAACTTTGGACCAACTACCCTAGACTCGACTTAGCTCTGATACCAATTTGATGCGTGACGGGACGCGAACCTGGGACTCTAGCTCACTGATGTCCCTAAGCGAGGGAAACGCGTGGATCTGCGCGGTTGAGGAACCAGCAATAAGGCTCGGGTATTGGCTTTTCCGCGTACTCGGATCGAGTGACGGGACGGGTTCCAATCACTCACTCTCGTAGCGGTGATAAAATTATAACAAGCTAATATCCTAACAATCAGTCATGCAGCGGCATTCAAAAAATATACGAGATAAGTAAAATGCCAAAGTAGGAGGGTGGCAAATGTACCTCCGCGCTCCGAGCGTGGGGAAGGCGATCTCGGCCAAGACTCATACTCCCCGTACAAACAATTAACAAAAATTACAGCAAGAGTTTTACTGCCCACTCCACGCAGGGAGGTAAAGGGCTACACGTGGGACCCGGGAGTATTGGTCTCGGGTTGACGGGCAGCAAGCCGGAAGGGCTCCCGGACCGGAGGCGGGCTATTGGTCCGACTCGGTACTGTTCTGACTCGCTGGATAGCAATCGAACTCGGCTTATGGGACAGCGGCTTCCGGTCACCTTCTGATCACGGCGGCTGGCTGGGAAGGCAGTGGAAGACTCCTCTTCGATCCCTGAGATTGGCGGCTGAATCGACGCCAAAGTAATTTTGCAAGAATTAACTTGATGCTGCCTCTACTGGCCTGTTCACGGAACAGGTTTGCGAGACCCGATGAAAAGAATTGTTGTGCCCAGATCCAGAGGCGAGATCAGCGCCGTTGGATAGAGGACTCAAAGGGCTACAACATAAATTAATTTCACGTCCATCTAGTAGACGGATTGGAAATGAAAATGATTGTTCCCCAAGTATTTTTGCTGGCACAGATTACAGACAGTCAGGATAGAACAGGATCTGCCTTAAAATGAATTTTGACCGCAAGGGGATGGTAGATCTAGACTTTGAGAAAATTATGGGTGGAAAAGGGGGATGTGAGGATCACGTATGAATGTTTTGGGAATTTTTGGAGATGACTAAGGGGACGGGAAAAATATAATAATAATACACTATCTCGCAGATCTACTGATTGGCAGACTGTCGGGGGTGGAACTAAAATATTGGGAAAATTTTCAAACGGTGGCGGATTGACACAAAATTTAAAATGCGAATTGCTAACAAGGAGGGGGATGATCTCTCAAAATTTCAAGATCATCAGATACACGGATTGGGAGGACCAACCTTTTCTCTTAGCTTCTATCCTGGATCTCAGAATCCTGGACAGTAGGGTAAAGAAATGGTTGTGGCGGCTTGACGGCGGCACAAACGAAGGCGACGGCGGCGGTGGCTGAAAGTCGCATCCAGCGGAGGTGGTGGAGGTTGGAATCACTCCCAGAATATGGCTTCACACCATATATTAGGGCAACCTTCACAGCTGCAAGGGGAGAAGGAGAGAGGGGCGCCCTTGGGCTCCAAGAACAATTCTTGATTTTCTTCTCATTAATTTCATTAAATGTGGAAATACAAGACTTATATAGAAATAGATAAAAGACCTAAACAATCCCTAGATCTAGGGTTAGGGAGAGGCAAAAGGGGGAATGGGGAATTAATCTCCCATGTGGTCAAATGACCAAAATAAAAAAAATACAACAATGAATAAAAAATATTAAAGGGGGCGCCCCTTTGAAAAAAAGGGGGAGAATTTTGAATTTTCTTCCTTCTTTGTCTCCTTGGTCCAAGACCAATCTTGGACCATGGACCAGCCCATAGGGCCCATGATCCTTGGTGGACCAATGGGAAAGAGGGTGGGGGACCCTACTGGACCTATTGGCCTTTTACATAGAAACCAAAAGATTCCTAAGGACTAACATATTGTCTTATAATTCCATACAATTGCAAACCTAATTAGCCAAGGATATAAATGCAAACAAAAGGATACAAATGCAAAAATAAAGTGTTAGTGCTCGGTGTTGATTCCCGTCAGCAATCCATATATTCATGTGAGGGATTTAATGTACGAGTCAGTGCAGTTTCAATATGAAGATCACCTTATGGCGTATTTATTCTGCCGCTCGTTGGATGGTGGCGAATGTACCTCCGCGCTCCGAGCGTGGGGAAGGCGATCTCGGCCAAGACTCATACTCCCCGTACAAACAATTAACAAAAATTACAGCAAGAGTTTTACTGCCCACTCCACGCAGGGAGGTAAAGGGCTACACGTGGGACCCGGGAGTATTGGTCTCGGGTTGACGGGCAGCAAGCCGGAAGGGCTCCCGGACCGGAGGCGGGCTATTGGTCCGACTCGGTACTGTTCTGACTCGCTGGATAGCAATCGAACTCGGCTTATGGGACAGCGGCTTCCGGTCACCTTCTGATCACGGCGGCTGGCTGGGAAGGCAGTGGAAGACTCCTCTTCGATCCCTGAGATTGGCGGCTGAATCGACGCCAAAGTAATTTTGCAAGAATTAACTTGATGCTGCCTCTACTGGCCTGTTCACGGAACAGGTTTGCGAGACCCGATGAAAAGAATTGTTGTGCCCAGATCCAGAGGCGAGATCAGCGCCGTTGGATAGAGGACTCAAAGGGCTACAACATAATATAATTTCACGTCCATCTAGTAGACGGATTGGAAATGAAAATGATTGTTCCCCAAGTATTTTTGCTGGCACAGATTACAGACAGTCAGGATAGAACAGGATCTGCCTTAAAATGAATTTTGACCGCAAGGGGATGGTAGATCTAGACTTTGAGAAAATTATGGGTGGAAAAGGGGGATGTGAGGATCACGTATGAATGTTTTGGGAATTTTTGGAGATGACTAAGGGGACGGGAAAAATATAATAATAATACACTATCTCGCAGATCTACTGATTGGCAGACTGTCGGGGGTGGAACTAAAATATTGGGAAAATTTTCAAACGGTGGCGGATTGACACAAAATTTAAAATGCGAATTGCTAACAAGGAGGGGGATGATCTCTCAAAATTTCAAGATCATCAGATACACGGATTGGGAGGACCAACCTTTTCTCTTAGCTTCTA
This sequence comes from Amorphophallus konjac, assembly GCA_022559845.1. Lineage (NCBI taxonomy): Eukaryota > Viridiplantae > Streptophyta > Magnoliopsida > Alismatales > Araceae > Amorphophallus > Amorphophallus konjac. Next base: position 83,301 of record JAHNEJ010003605.1, on the reverse strand, counting down.
TCCTGGATCTCAGAATCCTGGACAGTAGGGTAAAGAAATGGTTGTGGCGGCTTGACGGCGGCACAAACGAAGGCGACGGCGGCGGTGGCTGAAAGTCGCATCCAGCGGAGGTGGTGGAGGTTGGAATCACTCCCAGAATATGGCTTCACACCATATATTAGGGCAACCTTCACAGCTGCAAGGGGAGAAGGAGAGAGGGGCGCCCTTGGGCTCCAAGAACAATTCTTGATTTTCTTCTCATTAATTTCATTAAATGTGGAAATACAAGACTTATATAGAAATAGATAAAAGACCTAAACAATCCCTAGATCTAGGGTTAGGGAGAGGCAAAAGGGGGAATGGGGAATTAATCTCCCATGTGGTCAAATGACCAAAATAAAAAAAATACAACAATGAATAAAAAATATTAAAGGGGGCGCCCCTTTGAAAAAAAGGGGGAGAATTTTGAATTTTCTTCCTTCTTTGTCTCCTTGGTCCAAGACCAATCTTGGACCATGGACCAGCCCATAGGGCCCATGATCCTTGGTGGACCAATGGGAAAGAGGGTGGGGGACCCTACTGGACCTATTGGCCTTTTACATAGAAACCAAAAGATTCCTAAGGACTAACATATTGTCTTATAATTCCATACAATTGCAAACCTAATTAGCCAAGGATATAAATGCAAACAAAAGGATACAAATGCAAAAATAAAGTGTTAGTGCTCGGTGTTGATTCCCGTCAGCAATCCATATATTCATGTGAGGGATTTAATGTACGAGTCAGTGCAGTTTCAATATGAAGATCACCTTATGGCGTATTTATTCTGCCGCTCGTTGGATGGTGTAGGTTGGAGTGGTTTTATGCATTACCGTTGGAAGATGCTGAGAGTTTCAAAGTTGTTAAGGAGAAGTTCATCCAGAGGTTCCATGACTGGGTCGGCCCGGAATATTATTTCACTGATCTGGTCGCAGAGAAGATGAAAGCTGATGAAGATTTTGCCACGTATGCTGATAGATGGAGGTAGATGGCTGCCTGTGTGCCCGGCCATATTCCGGAGGAAGAAAAGGTTAAGTTGCTTATCTCCAATGCCACCCCTACCTTCCGCAACATTTTAGCCATGAACGATATTGCCAACATGCACCAGTTGTATAGCCGAGCTAGGTTTATTCAAACCCAGTTCAAGGACTCCCCCATCCATAGCCTATTTGAAGCCTAGGGGCCTGTTACCGAAGGAGTCCAAAAAAATGAACAAGTGTAGGCCGTCTATTTTCCATTTCCTAACCAATCCGCTCCCCCTCGCTTCCAACAACCTCCCCGCAACCCTCAGTTTCCCGCTCGATAAAATGCCCAGCCAACTTTTCCCGCACCCCAGCCAATTTTTCCCGCACCACAACAGCAGCAATAGTCGCCTCAGTACCATAACGTTCCACCTCCCAACGGCTATGCACCTAAGCGCCCAGCTCCAAAGAGGGATCAATATCCTCCTTTGCCTGAGACCCTATCGGACATCTTCTCAGCTCTTATGTCCATTGGTGCACTATAGCTTCCTCCGGAACGGCCTAATTAGAACCCGGCCGTGGACCAGTCCAGATACTGCATATTCCACCGGCAGCTCGGGCACACGACAAAGAGTTGTTTTCAATTCCGAGACTTTGTTTATGACTTACATGAGGGGCAGCGCATCAACTGGGCCGAGATGCATAGGGTGATCATGGAGATCAAGGAGAGAAGAAAACAAGCGCCAAGACCGCAGCCGCAAGCGCCACAACCATAGCCACCGCAGCAGTAGCAGCAGTAGGATTTGGGGATCCACCAAAACCCCATGTTGAATCATCCGCCCGCTCCTAATCCTCCACCGCCAGCACCGGCTCAAGTGAACCTTGTTTAGCGTCTGCCCCCCAATGTCGGATGGTCTTATGATGACGAGTCATCTGTCCAGCGGCTTATGGCCCTCCATCACACCTGTCGACACAATTCCTTTTCCTCACCACCGCCTCCCACCCCTATCATCCTTCCGCACAACCATCAAGTCGCCACCGCTACACCAACCATGCCTGCCATTCCCCACAAACCCCTCATCCTACCATTCGCCTTCCCCATTATGCCACCCATTCTCGCTCCCCTGTAAGTACATAGCCTGCCCGTTGTTACCGCCCTGCCATCCAATCCTCCACCCGTTAACATCTCCACTACCCCCGTCTCCCCCGTTGCTATCGCCACGCCTCTTATCCACCCCGTTGGGCTAATCACGCAACCTACCCTGAGCTCATCTGATACCTCACCGGCCCAGAACCTTGCTCTTTGGAGAGGGCATTTCTTCCATCGGAATAACCCTACAACCGGTGCATCTGCACCCAATCCCCAGTCCTCGCAACAGGCTGCTGATCAAGAGAAAGTAGATCTGTTGCCAGGTACCCAATACGACTTGCTACATCATTTAGACCGGATGCCCGCAAAGATTTCAGTTCTTGAGTTGATCAAGAGGTCCATGCTCCATCAAGATGCCTTACGGAACTTCCTGCAGAAGGTTATGGATAATGAAGATATGGCAGTGGAAAGTTTACCGACCGCCCTGGCCACAGTTTCCAAGGGGCCAGCCATTACATTTTCAGAAATCGAGCTAGCACCCCTCGAGGCTCGTCAAATGCCGCTATGTATTTCTATCATTTTGAACAAAGTGAGCATAGATGGGGCGTTGGTGGACACCAGGGCTTCTATCAATGTTTGTCCTTTGAGCACTTTGAGAGCATGCAATATTTTAGAAGATTTGTGATGGCCTACCCCGACTACCATTGCAATATATGACAATTCAAGAAGGCCATGTCATGGGGTGGTTACTATCTAGGCTGAACTCGGGCCATTGACAATGCCCATTGAGTTTTATGTGCTCGACATCGACCCTATGTTCAAAGCTATTTTGGGTCGCCCGTAGATTGATAATCTTAATGCCGTGCCGTCGACTGCCCACCAATGCCTCAAATTCTCATTTCAGGGTCGGGTGGTAAAAGTCAAAAGCATCTCCACGGTCTAGTAGGTCGAATCTATCTCCGAAAAGATTTTGCCGATGCTCTAGCCCAACAACAAGCCAGTTATCTCTGTGCTAGATCTTAACTTTCCATGGGCCTACGCATAACGCAAGCCAGCCATTTTGCAGGTCAATGTCAGGGTGAAGCCCAAGATAAGGGATCATAAAGGCTGAGACATTATACTGAAATTAGGCTATCAGCCAGGGAGAGGTCTCGGCGCTCAGTTGCAGGGACGGACCAAGCCAGTCCCCAGGGGCAGAAAGATGAGCAAAAGGGGCCTCGGTTATCGAGAGTCATCATTATCTATCCTAAGTGATTCACTGCCATTGACTTGGGATTACCGTCAACATTTTGTAAGGGGCCCATTGCAGCCAGGCACCTTGAAGGCCCTGTCGAGTCAGGTTGAGAAGGGAGATACCGCTTGCACCGTGTCTGGCCCGCCATTGCCACCTAGGGGACCTGTTGATGATATGGAGGACTTCCGTGAAGCTCTTGCAAGGTTGGTCTATGAAGAAGATTGTCCAAGAAACCCGGAGGTATGACTCATGCAAAACACGCCAGGAAAGCCAGCTCACCGTACGCGAGAAGAGGGGAGCTCACCCATTGTTTTCACTTGGTCTCCATCCCGCTTGTTCTCATTCCTGCAAAGGCTGGATTTTATACCTCGCTCACCTTTTGTGTTGATCAAACCGTTGCTATTTGAAACTCCAACCGATTTTCTCATCATCAAAGTCTGTGATTGTTGCCCACCCGTTGATCTGTCCACTCCTTTCTTCTCCTCTTTTGATACCTTCCTCGATCTTCTCTGTCCATCCATGTATCCCCTCATGCTTCCTCCTCCACCTCCCTCTCCATCTTGTTGCATGATCTCTACTGATCTCCATAACAACGTCAATTTTGAAACGGAGATTTCAGTGGAAGATTACGTTGTGTTCTATCTGTCTTCCTCCCAGGGGCATGGGGCCCCTACTTCTCTTCCATTAGATTTCCTATCACCTAGGTTAGATGTAGGGTCCGTCGAGTCTAGAGAAGTAGGGTCTATCGAGTCTAGTGAAGTAGGGTCTTGTTCTAGTGTCTTCGACCCTTCCTTTACGCCTGAGGCGCGCCCGCTGGCGCATAGTTCTAAAACCATTCCTGATAGGTTCTTGCAGGATTTAGCTCAACGGTGCCATGCTCTCCTCAAGTGTCCAGAATTTGTTGAAACGGCGATCGTGCTAGAAGATGATGAAGAGCAAGATGGGGTGTGGAGCAATGACGGATTAGGTGTTTATGAAATTGTGGACAAGAAGGATCCAGTTGATAATGAGGACAACAACGTAGATGACACTGCCGACCTGTAAGCACAAGGTTTGAAGAGGTTTGATGAGCCATCGTTGGTAGTGGATGAACCTAAAAAGGAAATTAATTTGGGAACTGATGAGGATCCCAAGCCTGTCATTATTTCTGCTAATCTTTCTCCTGAGGTTGAAGAGGAGTTGATTAAGGTTTTGAGGGAGTATAGTGATTCTTTTGCCTGTTCATATGAGGACATGCCGAGTCTTGACCCCTCTTTGGTGGAACATCGGCTTGTGCTTAAGCCAGGGGCAACACCTGTGAAACAAAAATTGAGGAGATTCCACCCCCACATGGCCTTGAAGATGAAAGAAGAAGTCGATAAATTGCATAAGGCCAGGTTTATTTGAGTTGATTTATATCCTCAGTGGGTGGCAAATATAGTCCCTGTCATGAAGAAAGATGGAAAAGTCTGAATTTGTATTGACTTCACGGATTTAAATAAGGCATGTCCCAAGGATGATTTCCCTCTGCCTCACATAGATGTGTTGGTAGATAACACGGCTGGATATGAAGCCCTCTCGTTCATGGATGGTTATTCAGGTTATAATCAGATCCGTTTAGCTCCGGAAGATCAAGAGAAAAGCTCATTCACTACACCCTGGGGCACTTATTGTTATGTGGTTATGCCGTTTGGATTGAAGAATGCAGGTGCCACTTATCAACGGGCGATGATGGCTATATTCTACGATATGATGCATATTTATATGGAAGCCTACGTGGATGATATTTTGGTAAAGTCGAGAACCAAAGAAGAACACCCCATTATCTCGGCTAAGGTGCTTAAGAGAGCTCGGGAGTACAAGCTTAAAATGAATCCAAAGAAATGTGTATTTGGAGTATCTTCATGGAAGCTATTAGGTTTTATAGTTGGCAAAAGGGGGATTCAGATTGATCCGAACAAAGCTAAGGCCGTTATGGATATGCCTCCACCTAAGAACATCACGGAAAAGCAAGGATTGATTGGACGTCTACAGTTTATTAGAATATTTATATCTCAGCATTCTTAGAGGTGTCATCCTTTCTACGAACTGCTAAAGGCGGGGGTCAAATTTGAATGGAATCAAGAATGTCAAAAGGCCTACGAGGATCTGAAGGTTTACTTGTCTAATCCCTCAATTTTATAGCCTCTTGTCCCTAGGAAACCCTTTATCCTATATATTTATATCATTGAGGACTCCCTAGGAGCTGTCCTGGCACAAGTGGATGATGAAGGAAAAGAGCGGGCGGCCTATTACCTTTCTAGGTTGTTCAATCCTGTAGAGGCCAAGTACACCGCCATGGAGAAGACTTGTGCGGCACTAGTTTGGGTAGCTCAGAAGTTGAAGCATTACACCCTAGCCTACTAGGTTATGTTGATCTCGAGAATGGACCCAATCTGTTATCTCTTAGAAAAGCATGCCCTTTCTAGTAGGTTAGCTCGCTAGCAGAGCTTCCTCCCTCAATTCGATATCACTTTCATCGTTCACAAGGGGATCAAAGGATATGACATTGCTAAGCATCTTGCCCATCTTCCTATCCCCCACATTGATTTCATTCAGGATGAGTTTCCTGATGAGCATCTCGCTGTTCTCACCCATCATCCCTTCTAGTCTCTGCACTTTGATGGTGCGCTCAACTCTCAAGGCCGAGGGATAGGTGCCGTGCTCCTCACTCCGGAATAGGTGACGATTCCTCTTGCATATCTGCTCGTTTTTCCTGCTACCAACAACATTGCTGAGTACGAAGCTCTCCTGGCCGAATTGAAGCACGACTTTCTCTTGGGCGCGTGATATTTGAATATCATCGGAGAGTCTCAATTGGTGTTACACCAAGTTCTTTCCACCAATCGTACTCGTGACCCGAAGCTCAAGCCATATCAGAATTTGGTCACTCTCTTGGCTAGGCAATTCTGCAAACTGATCTACATCTATATTCCTCAATCTCAGAATATCCTTGTCGATGCTCTAGCATCACTTGCTTCCTCCCTATCCTTTCCTCTCAGTCGGGGCACTGAGACGTGTCATCCAGAGACTGGACGCTCCTTGTATTCAGGATCCTTGGTTCGATAACCTTAGGAAAGCTGTAGAGGTGAAGGCTGAGAAGAAGGATTTGAAGGAGGTTTCTTTGGCAGAATTAGAATAGATCTTGAAAGAAGAAGAATTGCCATGGTATCATGAAATTGAGTGGTATTGTAAAGATGGATCATTCCCAGAAGGGGCAAATGCTGAGCAACGTAAGGCTATTAGAAAAGTCACCTCGAGGTACACCATCATTACAGGATAATTGTACAGGCGCGCTCTCAATGGAATGCTCATGAGGTGTCTAAACGATGATGAGGCTTGGAAGGTAGCTGAAGCAGCTCATTCTAGCGAGTGTGGAGGTCATGTTAATGGCTAGGCGTTAGCGAAGAAGATCCTTAGGCAGGGCTACTACTGGCCCACTCTAGAGTAAGATAGCTCCCTCTATGTCTGGAGGTGTCTTAAATGCCAACTCCGTGCTGATAAGATCCATGCTCTTGCTTCATCTCAGACCAAGCAGAAATTTGTCATCCTTACCGCCAATGAGTACTTCACCAAGTGGGCCAAAGTAGAAGTTTACGCGGAGATCAAAGCTACCATAGTTTGCTGCTTCATCATGAGAAACATTATTTCACGGTTCGGAGTGCCAAGCAGTATTGTCAACGACAATGGGCCCTAGTTCGTGTCACAAGAGCACCAGGATCTCTGTAAGAAGTTCAATATTGCATTGTATCATTCATCGCCATATTATCCCCAAGGCAACGGTCAAGCCGAGGCCACCAATAAAACCCTTCTTAAAATCATAAAGAAAACATGTGAATCTTACAAATTTGTTGATTGGCATGAGCGGTTAGTGGAAGCTCTATGGGCTTATCGTACCTCTATCCATACTCCTACGGGGCAAACCCCTTATGCCCTCACTTATGGGATGGAGGAGGTACTTGCATACGAGATCTTAATCCCTTCCCTATGAGTGCAGCTCGATAAGGAACTTAATCTCGACGAGCGTCGAGAGGCATTGCTGGTCCAGCTGGAACTCTTGGATGAGAAGAGGATGAAAGCGGCCGATCACGTTTTCGTTTATCAAAAATGAGTTTCGCGTTCTTTTCAAAAGAAGGTAATTGAACGTAAATTTCAAGTGGGTGATATGATTTTGAAACGTAAACTTATTAGGTCTGGATGTCACGCCTCGACGCAGAATATCAGAACGCAGCAGTTATACACATTCATGATAAACAGAGCAATAAAAGAACATAATTCCTAAGAGAAGGAATTACTCCAAAGATACAATTTACTCATAAATGTGAGAATAAAATGTTTCCAATAACCGCATTTCACCTTACATCACGACTCGAAGAAAAGGAAATAAAGAAAACAACGACTCATCAAAACCACTATGTGACCATAGTTAAATCAGGTATTACAAATGTTCCACTCAATCCATTCATTTAATGTATTTCTACCTGACACGCATTGTCTAAACAAGGTGCACATAATTAATAAAAACAGCGGGTTAAATATAACCCATAAGTGAATAGCGGTTTGTCGCACAGCCGCTAGTGATCAGAAACGGTGAGAATCTAGCCGCAACCCAAACCTTTGCGGTCTGTCGCAAGGCCGCTAGCATGTAACGGGTTTCAACATTTCAAAAGGTGAAAATAGTCTATCGCGAGGCCGCCTAGGGTCAGAGGCGGTTCCTAGTGCGACCGCAACCAAGACGCCACATCTGGCCTCCGGCGAACTCCGATAGACCTCGATTTCAACATGAAATTCACGCAGTACAATACGTAAAAATTGGGCAAAAAGCTATGAATAGAAAGAGGACAAGAAGGTGCACAAGATAGCATGATGATAAGGATTTGAGCCTGCTATAGCCTAGCATTAATCAAGATAAATGGGAACTAACGAGTTCGGTGCCCTAATCATCATGCTTTGACTAAAACAGGAGATACGCATGATATACGGTTTGAAAATTGGGGCTTTTAGTATCAAAATAAAGGGGACTCAAAGATGCTTCCAATGATATATTCTTATTAGGGTTTAGTCCACTATCTCCTACCTTAATCGAAGATCACAGGGAATGCTAGATGCTCGAATCCACACGAACTTCGCGCTCAACAACTTTGACTATTCCTCCCTCGAACGTGCTCCTCGTCGGCCGCTTCAGTAAATGGAGGTTCTAGGTCTGGCTAGGGTTAGTTTTATAGGAGGCAATTCGATTTAAGGGGCGAGATAAGGCTAAGAAGAGTCCTCAAAGTCGATCGTGCACGAAACTCGCGCTTGACCGGGTCATGCCGCCTTTCGCTCAAAATTGAGCTCCTAGGGTTAGGGTTTTCACGTGCTACGAGAGGGGAAATGAGCTACCCATCAAGGCCATTCGAATGGGCCTGGTCTGGGCTCAAATGATCAAGATTTGGGCTCGAATTAGGCAATCTAAGGTCCGCTTAGTTTAAAACACAATTTTAGTCCTAAATCCCTTAATTCGGATTGATTAAAATTTTATTTAGGGTTTGACCAAGAAGACAAAGTGTCTAAACTTTTAGTCTTCTACACGATTATGAATTTTCTAGATTTTAATAAATTAGTTAAAATCTCACCTAAAGGAATTCCCAATTTAATAGTAAATAATTTTCTCAATTATTGCCCTTTATATTATTTAATTAATTTTCGGGATGCTACTCCCTCCCCCACTTTAAAGAATTTGATCCTCTAAATTCAATACACTTATCAAAATGGGAATAAATAAGATTACTGACCTTAGAATAGATCAGGGTATTGCTTTCAGATAGCTTCTTCAGATTCCCAAGTAGCTTCCTCGGTTCCAAGTCGGCTCCACTGAACTTTGACCATCGGTATGGACCGATTTCTGAGTTGTTGCTACTTCTGGTCCAAAATCTTGATGGGTCTCTCCTCATAAGTGAAATCTTGCTTCAACTCTAGATCCGCATGTTGAATGATGTGTGCGGGGTCGTAAACATACTTCCGTAGCATGGATACGTGGAAGAAATTATGTACTCCAAATAACTGGGGTGGCAAAGCCAACCTATAGGCAACTTCTCCAACTCTCTCCAGAATCTCAAATGGGCCAATGTATCTCGGACTTACCTTGCCACGAATGCCAAACCTTTGAACTCCTCTCATAGGTGAAACTTTCAAAAATACATGCTCACCTACTCGAAATTCCAAGTCTCTCCTTCTGTTATCTACATAGCTTTTCTGTCTTGACTGTGCAACTTGCAGATGATTCCGGATAACCTGGATATTCTTGGATGATTCTGAAATGAGATCCGGTCCTAACCATTATTTCTCGCCTACCTCATCCTAGCACAAAGGTGATCGGCAACTCCTTCCATAAAGAGCCTCGAACGGTGCCATCTGGATACTGGACCGATAACTGTTATTGTAGGAAAATTCTACCAAAGCCAAATGTTCATGCCAACCGCCGCCAAAATCAATCATGCAAGCCCTAGCATGTCTTCAATAATCTGATTTGTCCTTTCATTCTGCCCGCCCGTCTGAGGATGAAAAGTAGTACCGAAATTCAGACGGGTTCTCAAGGACTCTTGCAATCCCTTCCAAAAATGTGAAGTGAACCTAGGGTCTCTGTCTGACACAATGTTCACAGGTACACCATGCAGTCTTACCACTTCCTTCATATACAAAGCAGCCAAAACATCGACTGTCCACTTCGACTTATTGGACAAGAAATGCGTAGATTTAGTCAACCTATCCACAATCACCCATATCGCATCAAAACCTCCACGAGTTCTGGGTAAGCCCATAATAAAATCCATCTCGATGTTATCCCACTTCCACTGTGGTATATCTAGTGGTTTTAATTTTATGGCAGGTCTGAAATGCTCAGCCTTTACTTGTTGACAAATCAAGCATCTATTCACGAACTCAGCCACTTCCCTCTTCATGTTTGGCCACCAAAAGGTCATTTTTAAATCTTGGTACATCTTAGTAGCTCCAGGATGAATAATATACTTGGACCTATGAGCTTCTTCAAGAATCTTTCCCTTTATTTCAGCTAAATCAAGGACACAAGTCCTCCCTCGAAACAACAACCTTCCATCATCGGCAATCAGGAAATCTGGGTGATTGCTCAAACTTCCTTTGATCTCTACCAACATTGGGTCATTATCTTGTAAGGTCTTGATCTCCGCCAACAATTCTGGATGAAGTTGAACCTGAGCGATCATAATCTAATTCTTCTTTTTATCAACATGAAGGTCTAGTCTAGCCATCTGTTATAACATTATCCATTCTTGTAACATAAGACTTGACAGCTTGGCCATCGGCTTACGACTCAAGGCATCAGCCACTACATTACCTTTTCCAGGGTGGTATTCTATGGAGAAATCAAAGTCCTTCAAATATTCAAGCCATCTTCTTTGCCTTATATTAAGCTCTTTCTGAGAGAACAAATACTTTAAGCTCTTATGATCAGTAAATACAGTAAAAGTCTCTCCATATAAGTAGTGCCTCCAAATCTTCAAGGTGAAAACTACTGCAGTGAGCTCTAAGTCATGGATAGAATAGTTCTCTTCATACTTCCTCAACTGTCTAGAAGAATAGACTATCACCTTTCCATGCTCCATAAGCACACAACCCAGACCAGTGCTCGTGGCATCAGCATAAACTTCATAACCACCTTCTCCAGAAGGCAGAGCCAAAATAGGAGTCACGCCCCATACTTTATACCGTCGAGGTATTGTCCGCTTTGGCTTACCGGTCTCACAGTTTTGTCCCTTTCTAACAGTGATCGGCTCTAGAATGGACGACTTCTCGGTAGGTCACCCATCACAGTACTACTCCCAATTAAGCACGCTTAACTTCGGAGTTCTTTTCAAGAACTGAGCCGACACTTCAAAAGGTGCCTCGGTGACATAGAGTACAACTTAGCTATATTTGAGGGTGTTACAATATACCCCTCTTATATAGGCGACGTCCTCGTCGCTGGGCACATATAGCACGCAATCAAACCCCCAAGCAGGTAGGACTCTAGAGGTGGCCTCTACAGGCTCAAGAGGTGGCTCCCACTATGTAGCACTTTGTCCCATTACGGGTTCAAGAGGTGGCTCCCATAATGTAGCACTTTACCTTGTATGGCACTTAGTTCCCACACTTCCGGCTGGAGTATGGCTCTGATACCACAAAATTATCACGTCCCGACACGGAATATCAGAATGCAGCAGTTATACACATTCATGATAAACAGAGCAATAAAAGAACATAATTCCTAAGAGAAGGAATTACTCAAAAGATACCAATTTACTCATAAATGTGAGAATAAAATGTTTCCAATAACCACATTTCACCTTACACCACGACTCGAAGAAAATAAAATAAAGAAAAGATTACAACTCTTAACAACGACTCTTAAAGACATTACTAAATAACGACTCATCAAAACCACTATGTGACCATAGTTAAATCAGGTATTACAAATGTTCCACTCAATACATTCATTTAATGTGTTTCAACCCTACACGCACTGTCTAAACAAGGTGCACACCATTAATAAAAATAGCGAGTTGAATATAACCCATAAGTGAATGGCAGTTTGTCGCACAGCCGATAGTGATCAGAAACGGTCAAAATCTGGCCGCAACCCAAACCTTTGCGGTCTGTCATGAGATTGCTAGCATGTAACGGGTTTCAACATTTCAAAAGGTGAAAACGGTCTGTCGCGAGGCCACCTAGGGTCAGAGGCAGTTCCTAGTGCGACCGCAACCAAGACGCCATGTCTGGCCTCCGGTGAACTCCGACAGACCTCGATTTCAACATGAAATTCACGCAGTACAATATGTAAAAATTGGGCAAAAAGCTATGAATAGAAAGAGGACAAGAAGGCGTACAAGATAGCATGATAATTAGGATTTGAGCCTGTTATAGCCTAGCATTAATCAAGATAAATGGGAACTAACGAGTTCGGTGCCTTAATCTTCATGCTTTGACTAAAATAGGAGATACGCATGTTATATGGTATAAAAATTGGGGCTTTTAGTATCAAAAGAAAGGGGACTCAAAGATGCTTCCAATGATATATTCTTATTAGGGTTTAGTCCACTATCTCTTACCTTAATCGAAGATCAAAGGGAATGCTGGATGCTCAAATTCGCACGAACTCCGCGCTCCACATCCTCGACGATTCCTCCCTCGAATGTGCTCCTCGCCGGCCGCCTCAGCAAATGGAGGTTCTATGTCGGGCTAGGGTTAGTTTTATAGGAGGTAATTCGATTTAGGGGGTGAGATAAGGCTGAGAAGAGTCCTCAAAGTCGATCATGCGCGAAACTCGCGCTTGACCGGGTCATGTCAACTCTCGCTCAAAATTGAGCTCCTAGGGTTAGGGTTTTTGCGTGCTACGAGAGGGGAAATGAGCTACCCATCAAGGCCGTTCGAATGGGCCTGGTCTGGGCTCAAATGATCGAGATTTGGGCTCGAATTAGGAGATATAAGGTCCGCTTAGTTTAAAACTCGATTTTAGCCCTAAATCCCTTAATTCGGCTTGATTAAAATTTTATTTAGGGTTTGACCAAGAAGACAAAGTGTCTAAACTTTTAGTCCTCTACACGATTATGAATTTTCTAGATTTTTATAAATTAGTTAAAATTTCACCTAAAGGAATTCCCAAAAATAGTAAATAATTTTCTCAATTATTGCCCTTTTATTTATTTAATTAATTCTCGGGGTGCTACACTGGAGGTCCTAGGTCCAAATTACAACCTAACTGAGAAGGTCCGTTCAGAGTAAAAGAGGCTTATTCAGGGAACGCGTTCCATCTGGTCAACGCGGAGGGCGAAGAGTTGTCTCATGCGTGGAATGGGTTGTACCTTAAGCATTTTTTTCCTTAAAGTCAGGCTAATGACGGCCCGGTAGCAAGATGTCCCTCTCCTTGATCACAAAGGAAGATCCCGAGCATAGCACTCACACACTACACGATGTCCCTAGTTGGATTCCCCTTTTTTACGTAACATTGTTTCTCCTCTGGCCATATTTGGGGAAGTGAAATTCCTTATTTTTTCTCCTCTCTTCGACGGAGTGTAGGGGCAAGTGGTGAATAAGGGGGAGATAACCAATCTAGACACCCCGATGAAAGGAAGTTTCAAATAGGGGCAGTCTGTTATGACCTAATCCACAAAAGAAAAAAGAAACAAACAACAATGAAAAAGGAAGAAAGAAAGGAAAGGGGCACAAATCAAGGCAAAAGCCAAAGCTTATCCAAAGCTCAAAGCCCAAAGCACAATTGCTCCTAAAATATGTAACTAGGCATAGCAAGAGTGGCAGTACAGTTTCCCCGCGGGACGTCATGAGCCCGGTCGTATGCATGCCTAGAGTGGATGGAGGTTCGATGACGGACACAAAGCCCTGGCGCAACAGACTGAATTTCTGAAAGGGTTTCCATGAGAGGAACTCAAGCCCTAAAAACCTCTATACCTATCCTAGGTTTGCCTCCCGAATTCTTTTGCTTTCCAAGGACTAGACTGTGCTCTATGTATGGCCTTAGTAGAGGCACCGTCACTCGAATTGGTCTCTAGTCGCGGATTGTCACCTTCAGCGCACGTCATGCTTTGGAGACTCCTAATGAGATAGATAGGGCTCTCACTGTCGGGTCGGAGCTAGCCGAGCAAAATCCAAAAAAAATAGATATTTTAAAAATAAAAAAATCAGATATTTCTAAAATCTAAAAAAAATCAGATATTTCAAAAATCCAAAAAAGTCATATATTTCAAAAATCTAAAAAAAAAGAAAAAATCAGATATTTCAAAAACTAAAAATCGAATATTTCAAAGAAAAAAATCTCAAAAAATTTTATCGCATTTCATAGCATGCATTGCATTCATTTTCTTACTTGATCTTTGCCTATTTAATAAGGCTTCACCACTTGACCGAATATCAAGGATTGGTCATATCTACCTTGCTTAAGGCAAGGGGTTAAGCCTAAGAACAGATCAAACTTGTTTTCTCGTTTTAGTGTGTGCAGAAATAGCTTGCAACACCCAAACCCAAAGCTCACGGATTCCCAAATTCTCTTCCCCTTGTGGTCTTTACTTAGACCGTTAAGCTCGCCTGGCAGTCCATTGGCGACTGCAATCCTTAACCGAGTGCCAGACCTCACAGCTTCCCTATTCTCTCTCCTTTGTGGTCTCTCTTTAGACCGTTAGGCTCACCTGGCAGCCAATTGGCTATCGCATTCCACACCCGAGAGCCAAAATGAACACAGTTTTATGTTCCCTCCCTCTTGCGGTCTGTCGTGAGACTGCTAAATGGATCAGACGACCCTTTGGTGGACCATTTTACAAACTGAGAACTCTATAGAATTTGAATATTCAAACCAAGAAAGAGAAATTCACAGCAATTGCTTCGACCAATCCTTTATTCATTCATTCAATGTTCAAAATGCATCATCCTCTCAATAATTCTCTATACACATGATCATGAAACTCAAAGCTCATTCAACTTCACATCCGCGTGGGGCCGAATCTCGCGTAGTGCCATCACGTAAGCTCGGTAATTCTCTTCATCTTCTGCCACCTCTGCCTGCAAGGTATGGACTCGGCTGATCTCCTACAAGGTCAGAGCGCTCCGGACCGCCTGCTCATCCTCCTCAGTCCTGATCTTCCTAGCTTGAAGGGGAGGGAAGTGTGATAGTCATGGAACCGCCGTGCCGCGTAGTCCAACTTGGAAGTAGCACCGATGAGGGTTGTAGAGGGCCAAGGTAGTGTTCCCCACTAGTTGAAGGTCCATCCCCAGTTGTCAAGGTAGCCTAAGGGTAGTGCTCTGTAAAGTTCGTGGTCGCATCATGAACTTATCAAGTGGCAAAGTGTTGAAGAAGAGTCTGAAGTCCCGTGATCAAATGGCACCCAAGAGGGGGGGTGAATTGGGTATCAACAAATATTAACAAAGTCTTAACAGATTTTAAAGAGGAGGTGATTATCAATTGCAAGACGAACAATATTAACGCAAGAACTAACGGATGCACTATACTAATAAGCAAAAATAGAATTGGAGGTAGAAGATATGGATCAAACCACTGAAGAGACAGTGATTTTTAGATGGTTCGGATGCAACAACGGCAATCTATGTCCACCCCTCACACACGGTGAGGATTCACACACTATCTTGTAGGAAATTACAAGATCAACACCACACACACACACGTGAAGAGTATAGAACTCCCACGAAGGTGCAAGAGCACTGACACACAAGAACGGTGAAGAACAACGAAGTAACTCACACACACATGGATCTGTCTAGATCCATACACACACAAGTGATTGAAAGTTACAAGAAGACACGACTCAGCTCAAACAAGAATGGAAGGAGAGGAACATAAAATGAAAACACAAAACAAGCTCCCCCTTAGTGGATGAAGGTGGTATATGATGAAGCTTGCTCCCAGCTTGATCTTCACTTGATTTAGATGCAGATTTGCCCTTAAAAACTTCAGCTCCTGGATGAAGAGTTCCCCACGGATCACTGTTCACGGCTACAGTACCAGCACCATCTTCGTTCATAGCCTCCCTTTGATTTTTCTTCTACAAGCCTTAGGGTTTATGACCCCAACGAGATCTTTTATAGATCTTGGAAGGTCAGGAGACAAGCCCCAGACTAGATCCATAAATCACTCTTTGATTGATGGCATTAGGCTTAAACAAATGGGGGAAGATTCCTCTCCTTGTTCTTGAAATGGAAAGTCAACAATAGGGGCTTTCGAACGGTTCGGTCAACCGAAGGTACTGGATCGGTCGACCAAAATTCTGCAGGCTGAAGAATTTTCAATTCTGGAAATTTTGGTCGACCGGCCGTGGTGCATCAGTCGACCGTTCTGAGAAAAGACTGTAGAAGTTTGAACGCTGGAAATTTTGGTCGACTGGCCATCCCCCATTGGTTGACCGAAATTCTGTAGAGTTGGGTTTTCTTCGTTTCTGGAAATTTTGGTTGACCGGCCCTAGGGTGATGGTCGACCTAAATGACCCAGTCCTGTAAAATTGAATTGTTAGCCAAATGAAATACATCAAGATGACAATGGCTTTAAGTGGATGCTTATTTCTTGCATTTTGGGGTTTGTTTTGACTTCATTTACTCAATTTGAAACCATTCATAGATTAGAGCGTTTGAGCTTTCCATAGGATATTCAAACCAAAACTTAAACCCTCTTGACTCGTGTTTTGATTGCATTGATATGACACGGGTTAGAACCTTAATTCTGGGTTTTGTTATCATAAAAATCATTCAAGGAGACTTAACAGAGTCGCCAATCGTCCCTTGTTCTTTTATCCACGGTTTGGCACTCAACCTGCTGAGGAAACCCGGACACACCTCCAATGAAGAAGAGTGGGTGGCTCCCAAATATATGGCTCACTGATGGCACATCTTCCTTTGGTAGGAACTTCAATCTAACCTTCATCCAACACTCAAGAGCTATCATGGACCGGAAGACAGGACCCCCAAGAGAAGCTGAGGTAAGGCCCTCGTAAAGGTAAGAAAGGATGGCATGTGAGATAGATAAACCCCGCCACAACCCGCTGATGACACTAATGTTTGGGATGTCCAAAAGGTGGTCGGTGGTAGGAAAGAGAAAAACGCCACATGGGCAAATAGAAGTGGCTTTGGCTATAGCCTCATTCCACCCACACTTGTTTTTGTAGGAAGAAGTAATCCATTGGGCCATGGGGATCAAGTGAATATGACGAAGGCTAATCATGGTTCTAATATCATTTGGGTCGGGTATGAATTCCCCCAAGATACGTGAAGGGTCTATAGGGTCAACCGTGTGACACACTAGGTCCTCATCCCCCACCTTAGTCCTAGGAAGTGCCAGGTATGTCTCAATCTCCTCTAGAAGGAATGTGCTTTCAAAGGTTGGGAAGACAAAGGTGTGTGTTTGAGGGTGTCATAGCTCCACCAAAACTGAAATGCTATGCCAATCAAGGGAGATTTTCTAAAAAAATTTGGCTAGGACATGTAATGGGTGAAGGTGCCAAGCTCTTAATATGGAAATGACCTCTAAAGGAAGTTCATTTATCATGGGAGTCACCCACTTCAGACTGGAGTAACGTCGTGGGCCAGGAAGGAGCTAGAGGAACAAAGAAGAAAGAAGAAAGAGAAAAAGAGAAGAAGAAGAGAGGTAATATGAGAATTTGAGGAATTTAATGAAATTTGAATATTATTGCTTCAACTTACCTCTCTTGAAGCGTTGATGCTCAGGTGCTTGGGGATGGAAGTCAGCTGCTGCAACGCCCCATGCTCCTTCTTAGCCGGTCTTGGCCTGTTGTAGACACCCTCACCCGTTGTGCTAGCTTCAAAGGATCTTTTCATGGTGATTTGGGTGCTTTTACTAAGGATTTCAAGGCTTAAAGAGAGGGTTTTTTGTGAGTTACGAGTTCAGGGTGCATTCCGAGTTATAAGGCTTAGATGTTCAGTCATATTGCATTAGGATTGAGGCTGGGATGCCTCAATTTGAGTTAGAATGGGTTTTAGCATGATTTGGGCGTTGTTATCCGGGCATTAGGACTCTCCCGGAGAGTCCCGCTTGAGTTCAACTCTATTTTTCCCTTGCGGTCTATCGCGCGACCGCTAAGGTCAGCGAGCGATCGTCCGATGGCCGTTTCTTCTCTTTCTTCACCGCCTTCTCTTTCGTCCGCCTAACGGTCGCGTTATGGCCGTTTACCCCCCTTGCGGTCTCATGAGGACCGTTTTCTTGCTTCTCTCAATTTATGTTCGTCTACCCTTTGTGGCCTACCATAGGACCACCACCTAGGGGGTAGTGGCCCTGTTGAGACCGCCTCTCTCATCTGTCCCGTGTGTTCTCTCCCGAACTCCTCTTCTCTCCGATCTTCGTGCCTTAAACCCGCGTCTCTCTCTATCAGTCTTAGGAGTCATAATTAGGCTAATTAGTCAAAGTCATCATACACACATTTGCATTCTAAAAAAGTCAAAAGATCATGTTTTTCATAAAGTCAAAATCATGTACTTGCATGTGTCTCACATAGTACATCAACCAGGTCCC
Organism: Amorphophallus konjac; assembly: GCA_022559845.1. Lineage (NCBI taxonomy): Eukaryota > Viridiplantae > Streptophyta > Magnoliopsida > Alismatales > Araceae > Amorphophallus > Amorphophallus konjac. Next base: position 64,942 of record JAHNEJ010003605.1, on the reverse strand, counting down.
TCTCTTGGACCCCCGCTATCGCAAGTACCCTCGCGCTTCTTCTCTGGCGGGCCCATGGCTGTGCTGCCCTCCTCCCGACATCGCTGCTGCTCCTCCTCCTCATTCCTTCGATGGCCGGAGGAGCCGGTAAAGTAGCCCATGTACACTCTACTGTGCGCACCGCTCAGACTCCTACTGTGCTCCGACCTCCTACCCAGCAGCTAGAGGGCCTCCTTCAGTGCCCTCACCTCACCCCTCAGCTCCACCGCCTCTATGCGAGAGCACTCTACCTCGGCACGGTGGTGCATCATCACTGCCGCCTCTGCACGAAGTCGCTCCGCCTCTATGCGAAGTCACTCCACCTCCACCCGGGACAGCTCCACCTCTGCTCGGGATCTCTCCGCCTGCTCCCTTTGTCAAGCGGACTCACTCAACGCTGCCTCTAGCTCCCTCGCCTGCACGTGCATTCATTACAGTTGGTCAATTGCATTCATAATCATAAAGTCGAAAGGGAAGTATGGTTGATTTGCTTACCCTCTCTGCGAGAGTGGCCTCGGCCTCCTCCGCCCGAGCAACAACCCTAGAGAGGTTGGCGTCCCGCTCAACCCGATCTGCTGGTGGCTGGGAGGAGGAGTCAGTCGGTCAATTTCATAACATTTGCATATTAGGTTCAAGGTTAGGTGTAACTCACCAGTAGCTCCAGCGCGCGCTGGAACTCGTCTCGCTGCCGGATGGTGGAGTGGAGAGACCCTGGAGCTCCGCTATACGTCCCTGAGGGTCTAGTAGCATATAGAAAGTCAGGTTGTTAGTGCATCAGATATCCCTAGAAAGCATAAGTTTGAAGATTCATACCGGTCGTCGAGTGCCATGGAAGACCTGGTCTCTGTAGCGTCGGGTGTAGGCCTTCAGGTAGGCCTCATCGCTGGTGGCCCGGGCTCGCACCGCCCGACCTCGCCTCGTCCAATCCCTGATCTGGTCCACCGCTCAGGTGATCCAGTCAATCTCTTCAGTCAGCCTGCGTGAGGATCACCCCACGCGCTCCTCCATCGCCTCCCGTGTCGGGAACTCCACCACTAGCTGGTGGACTCCCCTGGTCCTCATGATCAGGCGGTGGTGTATTGGCTCGATCATGTTCATACAATGGAGCCAGATGTCTCATCCCGCGTAGGCCTGAGCCGCCTCCACCCACGGCTGTCCGTCGTGTCCCTCGTCTCGGTACGGTGTCCAGCGCACCTGAAAAAGGGAGGGTAGCAGGGTTAAGTATCAATGTCAAAAGTATTTAATTGCATTTAGAAGTCCAAAGTTTGGAGTCTTACCGATGCATATGGTAGTGTGTCGATGTCATCCTGGATCGCCCGCACTAGGCGTCGTAGGGAACCCGTGTCAACCGACCCAGGTGCTCCTCTAGTAGATCTCCCATGGCTATCACCGCTCCTCGAAGTCCCAAGCACTCCTGCTGGCTCGGCCGTGCTAGCATGGAAGAGTGGTGTCCCGACCTCACCAACTCTAGCCCTAGTAGTTGCTGTGCCAGCTCTCTATAGTCCACGTGCATCGTCCCACTCACTGGTGCTCCGTGGACATGCAGTCTCGTGATCCGTGCCATGTCCTCCAGCATGGGGATCATGTGCCCCCACAAGAAGAGGAAAGCTCTGCTCACCGGATCCCATCGGTCATGAAGTGTGTAGAGTAAGGTAGTGTCCAGCCTCATCACCTCCATCTCTAGGAACTTGGCGAACCCCATGGCAGCCAACCGCTCCCTCTGGAATTCCGACAATGTAAGGTACACCACCCGAACCTGGAGCCAAGAGATCCTCATCCATTGCTTTCCCTGCATGCATTAAACATTCAATGTCAGTCATCTAGATAAGTCAACAGGTCATGCATTTCATATATATATATATATATATATATATATATATATATATATATATATATATATATATATATTCTCAGAATTTGGCAGCCCTCTGAGGACCATTTGGCCCTGCTTAGAGGTCCTGGTCAGACCGTCTGGCACCCTAGCGGTCGTTCGAATGGACGCTAGGCCCTCACCGTGATGGACGGCATTCCCCCCTATTTCTCTAATCGTGGAAATGGCCCCAGGGGCCTACACAGTCCATCCATGGGTCGCCATGACCTAAGCCCGTCCTATTCTACCCCCATTTCATGCTTTGAAAAATAAAAATCAAATTTTTAGTCTCGCGGCCTACCACGGACATCGGAGTTCCGGCCGCCGCCTCGGGTGCCTCCTCGGTCGGCTGGGCGCTGTTGCCATCATAGATATCCTCCTCAAGGGCGGTAGACGCCGTGGAGGGGCCTCCCTCCTCCGTTTGAGCCGGCGGTGGTCTCTCCTCTGTTTGGTTCGCTGGCGCCGCGGGAGCATCCTCCTCCACCATGTGACGTAAGAATCGTCGCACGGCTTTCTTCTTCACCATCCGATCGAGTATGGAAGAGGGTGGGTTCAGCAATGGGCTAGGGTGGTCGCCAGTGGTGGTGGCCGGTCGGTGTAAATGAATGGAATGTGTGAGAGGGGGGGGTTGAATGGTCGCCCTCGGTTTTTGAATTCGCCCAGATCCCAGCGGTCACCTGATGGACCGTTAGGGACTCCTTGGCAGCCCTTAGGGGACCATTTTTTCACATGGTCACACCCGTTGAAGAATTCGAACCGCCTTAGGGATAGCAGTCTGGCGGTGGACTGTTAAGCACCTTTACGGTCTGGTATGTGACCGTTTGGTTATTGAAATCTGTGTTTGAAATGTTATATTTGCTCCATTTTTGTGCGGCCATTGCCTTATTTGACATATCATGCTTATTTCTTTGACTTGATTGTTGATGATTGATCTATTAATTGCAAAAATTCATGCATCGCCGCATCGCGCTACTTCTCGTCGGGCAGGTAAGTCAGGTAAGTATCTCGATCCTTAGTCCCTTTATGCATTACTATATGGTATCTATGATATATTACCTCGAGAACCGGCTGGTCATTCATGTGTTTTGGGATCTGATGTTCCGCTTTAACAAAAATGATGATGATCTAGGTGCACATGTTTAATCGCTGGATAGGCCGTTAGGTTGGAAGCATTGGGGGACGATGGTTCTATCTTGCACGCCATGGTTGCAAATAGTGTCCTGACCTTGATTTGTCCGGTCTAGCAATACTATTCTTGAGTATTTTTTATTTTATGCTTTCTTTTGCACTTGTTTTGATGATTTCTTTTATTTTTAGCCCAGCATGCATCATGCGCATCTTTGAGCATTCATATGCCCTGATCTGTCTAAGGTGTCTCAGTAATAGTGGATAACTGTGTATCCATGGTCATTGGATAGGGAGAATCATTCCACTCTGAGTTAGAAGGTTTCCTTCGGTCTATTTGCTCGGTTGGTTAGCTGAGGGTTCTTGTCTGGAGTTTAGTTGTTCACTTCCTTTTACTTTTCACTTGTTCTGATCGCCTATCAGATGTGCGTTCCAGTGATGAGGTTGGTCATATTTTATTCCTTTAGTTGTTAGTTGCTCTAGGCATGCGTCATTCGGTTTAACCATTCCTTGTGATTGGTTCAGACTTTTCCAAAAGATTCTTATCGCTCATTGGTTAGGAACGGGTGTCGTTTACCTTAACGCCCGCTTTTCAGTCTGCGTCGTTGCATTTTCGCTTCATCTCCATGTTCCATTTCGCTTTTGCTTCACCTCCGCTCGATCCCCTACAAAGAGGACGTTAAGGAGGGGCATCTGTTGACACCCGTTTTATGACCAATGAGTTGTGTCATCTCCTTATCCTATTTTATGATGTCCCAAATTATTCTCTGGTTGTTGGGTCATTTTTGGTTGTTTTTTGGGGTTATTTTATGGGTTTTTTCTCCCTGGTTGGGCTCAAGGTTCTCACATTTTCATCATTTGGGCTTATTGGGCCTAGATAAGGGCTAGATGAGGATTATTTTATGGATTAATACGTAGATTTATCTTGCCTTTATCTCTTTGCAACGGCTGTCTGCATAGCGGCCTATCGCAGGACTGCTACCGGAGGGAAGCGGCCCATTGAATGGCCGCTAGGCGGACAGAGAGTCCGTACCTAGCCTTCCTCCCAATTGGCTTTATCTCTTGTGAGCGACCAGGCTTAGCGGTCCATCGCAGGACTGTTTGATGAGTCTTGCGGTCTATCGCGGGACCGCAAGGTGAGACAGAGAGTCCATGCTTGCCTGGGTTTTTCTCTCCCAATCCGTGGTCGAACAGAGTCCTTGATATCATGTTTTCTCTGTGGATCTCGATCCTCAGAAGCTTCTGTTCGGTTCTAAGGACTCATGGGAGTATTATCTTTGAGTTTTATCAAGGTTTAGCCTAATTTTCTCGCTGTTATCTCTCTTGCTCGACCTAGGGTTTTGGGGGTCTATAAATAGAACCCTTGACTTCATTGCTTGAGGGAGGAGATTTTTAGAGTTCGCGACGAAGTGTTGCCGCATTCTGGAGCGAGTCTGAACCAGGGAGATCGTGTTTTCTATGTCCTTTAGTTGTCTGGTCCAGGGAGCAATCGATTTTTGATTTGATTTTGGGTCTTCTTTCACTTAGCTTTTGCTCATCTTTGCATCATCATAGCATCTCTTCCTCTTCTTCTTCCGCGTCCTTTTGCATCCAAAACATGTTTTCAAACATCCTCCTATTGTTTTCCACGCCCCACAGGGGTTAAAAAACCACCAATCCCCAGGTATTCACCCTTTCATTCATGCATAGTGGTCTTATTAGTTTTATAGATACCACACTTCTCCAAGGCTAATTGGGTTGTGTTCTTTTTGTCTCTACACTCTTTTGCAGGTCTACAGCACTCCTAACACGAGCCCCAGCCCTTCTGGCCAGCCAGGAGGGATGGAGGTTTGAGTTCCACATTCAGCTTTATGGGTGCACGTAGCGGTCATCTTCAGACCGTCAGGGTTCCTTTGCGGTCGTCTGCAGACCGTTTACCTTCATCTTGCGGCCACAAGAGGATCGTTTTCTCTTCTGCACCTGTGTTTTCTCCCACGCGCGAGTGTGCCTTCACTCGGCTCCTTTCCAAGGTACGTAGTACAGTTCCCTCTATGTTACAGGCCTTGGTGGCGATCACATCTGTCTTTTGGGTATTTGTCATCTCTTCTCTATTCTCTATTGCTTCTTTTTCTTCTTAGTTGCTCCGCACCCACGGCACATGTTTCCTTTTATTTCCATCATTGTTCCACGCCCACGGCATGTGTTTAGCTCACTTATTACATTGCTTTGCACTTTTGATGACATACCCACATGCTTTAGATTCCATGTTATTCCCCTTTTCTGCATTGAGACTCCTAAGTATTCTGGACTTTCTGCATGCACGTGGCTCTGGGGCCTCCTTCCAGGGCTGATATCTTCGAGATTAAAACTCCAAATCGATTTCTATCTTTTCTGGGCTATTACCCTTGATATTATCTTGATATTCATCTATCATACTCAAATTTTGGTGGACTTTATCCCTTAAAATCTTGGGAGAAACTTTCTGGATTTCTACAAATTCTATATGAACAGGACTCTGTTTTCTACTCGACGGGACCTCCTTCTTGGGCTAATATCTTCTAGATTACTCCACCAATTCACCGTCTATCTTTTCTGGGCTCTTACCCTTGATATTATCTTGAGATTGATCTATCATACTCTAATTTTGGTAGACTTTATCCCCTAAAATCTTGGGATAGCTTTATAGGTTTCCTACAAATTCTATATAAACTTGCCCATTTCGCAGGTTGTGATGGGGGGCTATTCTGCGGTTCGGGGAAAAGTCACACTGCAACGCCAACTCATTTCTTTGATCCCAACCTGAAGAGGGAAGTGTTGGATTCGATTTCCACCACCCAAGGCTTGTTTTCCTCATCTCGACTCTTAGTTGTTCGCTTCCACTTTTAGCAAATCATCACAGTTTGCACAATTTTATGCATATTCTACATTTTTCTCCATCTTGTGTCACTTCTCCCCGAAGTTATACTCTGTAATAATTCATGTTCTTCATATCCATGCATTCACAACACACACACCTACCTTTTGCACCCATTTATAAGGGTTAAAAACCTCCCCCCGATGCATTCTTCCCCCTTTTCTACCACTGTTTTACACATCCGGGACAGGTTCTACACCTTCATGTTTCTAATGGGTTTTCCCTTGTTTTGTTATCTTTGATTTGCAGGAGTGCGAGAGAATGTGAGGCCCTCTTCTCCTAGCCCGCTGGAAGGCGAGGAGGTCTGATTCCACAAGTTCCCTGCGTCATGTTGCTTGTGCGCGATCACGTTGTAGCGGTCACCTTTGGCCGTGGTTTTTTTCTTCTTTTCCCAAGGTACGCAGTAGGTTTTCATTCATTGTAGCATCTATTTCCTATTGCTAATCCTTGGGTGGTGATCACGGTTTACTTCTATATCTCCATCGCCCTTTTCTTTGATCATATTGTTGCATGTTCATGCATATATATTAGTTTGGGGGCGGGGTATATAGTTTATCTACAACCTCTATTTTTTGGCGATCACGGTGGGACGCCTTGTGCCCATCACGTTATTCATGCACTCTTGTAAGTTGGGTGTGCGTATGTGCATGTTTAGGTAGTTTTTTCTCCATTTTCCTTCTGTTCTGGCAGATTCTGCGCACAGGCTCTCGGGCGCCTCTTTCGTTGGCGATTTAAATCCCTTACCGGGGTCAGATCACTCTATTTTTGGGCTCATCTTGCAGACCTTTATATTGTCTTCATTTTCATATATTATTTGCATATATTTGGTCATGCTTTCATAATTTAAAATTGTCTTGAATTTTGAGTTTTGTGCACGGAATCTGCACACAGCCCCCAAGACAGGCTCACGAGGGCGTCTTTCTTGGGTGATTTAATTGACCTCTGGGGGTTGGATCGCTCTATTTTAGGGCCCATTTTGTAGTCCTTTGTATTGTCTTTCATTCCATATATCATATGCATTATTTGGGCCATGTTTGCATAATTTAATTGTGTCTTCATTTTTTAGTTTTCTGCATAAAGTATGCAGGTAGGTCCATGTACAGATCCACATGTATCTCTTGGAATGATGATTTGATTGGCTTCTCGAGGTCTGATTACTTATTTTTTGCTCCCATCTTGTTCCCCTTTGTAATATCTTCATTTTCATATGTTATTTACATTCATTCTGTGGTGTTTGCATAATTAAATATTGTCTCCATTTTTAGGTTTTGTGCATAAAATCTACATGCAGGTCCAGGGGCAGACTCACAGGTACGCTTTGCATTGATGATTTGGTTGCCTTCCGGGTTTTGATTGTGCTTGTTTCTGTTCCTGCCCTGTTGTCCTTCATATTATCTTCATTTTCATATATTGTTTGCATCCATATCATTGTGTTTGCATAGTTTAATCTTGCCTTCATTTTTCACTTTTATGCTAGATTTTTGCATGCACTCCGGTGCACGTAGGGTCATGCATTGCATATCATAGTTGCATTCCTAACTTGGCAAGTGACCCTCTCGCCTCCATATTCCTTGGAGTCTGACTAGGTGATCTTATCCAGGACCTCCATAAGTCCCCGTGAGCCGTGGATTCCCACACAGACTCCGGGCCGGTTGTACCTTTCCACCCCTTAGGCTCGCATTTTGGCATACGTGTGAGAGAGTTAACCTTAGTCAACCCAAAGTTTGGACCTCATTCCCTATAGGATTCCTATCTTGAGGGAATTATGCTTAATATAAAATATTAAAAGACCCATCAAAACTTGGACAAATAAAAAATTTCCCATCATTTTAACTTGTTTGACTTGGGTGAAAGCCTTCACATTATTTTGTGTTGTTTGGGCTTGTCCAGGCCTATTTGTGGTGTTTTGTGTTGCATCCCCTTATCATCCGCATATTCTGTTGTTAATACGCCCATTTAGGTCAGCCCATTTTGTGTGTCCAATGTTTAGTCCCATTGTCTTAGGTCTATGTTCCCTTGGTCTAGAGCATCATTCCAACCCCTTGTATCATTCTTCTCCCCCATTTTCTTCTTATTCCCGTGTGGAATCCTCTTCCCACGCAGGCCCATCTTCCCGTGGCCCCCCTGACCCATCCGAGGGGCAAGCCAACCTTATGGCCCATGTCTCTGCCCTTGTTCGCCAAATAGACACGGCCCAGGCCCAACATCTTATTGCAAATCACCTTAATGGGCCTCATCAACATAATGGGCCTTCCCCTCAGAATGGGCCTGCTTGCCTTCATGGGCCCCCTTCTTCTCCTTCCCATGCGGCTGGCCCAACTTCTAATGGACAATTTTATCTTGATGGGCCTTCTCCATCCCATACTGATGGCCCAGTTTCTAATGTCCAATCTCACCTTCAAGGGCCTTATTTTCTTAATGAGCCTCATTCTTCGTCTCCTCATGCCACTGGCCCAATGGGTCCTTATGCTAATCCTTCTTCTAGGCCCGCATACCCTTCCATTCCTAGAATGGGCCCATATTCTTCTTAGCCTGGATCCTCTCATGCGACCCATCTTGGTCCAAATTCACAACCTTTTCCTCAAGCTTGCCCATATCATTCTCGATCTCTCCCTACCCCGGAGATGATTTCTCAAGCCCAACGCTAGCATGATGAACTTCCACGCCGAATTGATGATTCGGGACGGGACGCGGCTCAACCGATTTGATGTAAACCTGGGACTCTAGCTCGCGACTCGTCCCTAGCGAGGGAAGCGTGCGGATGTGCGCGGTTGAGAAACCGGTAATGAGTCGGGTAGTCAACTCTCTTTCGTGCCCGGATCGGATCACGGGGCGAGTTTCGCTCTCTCTCGCAGCAGTGATAAAAAATATCAGGTTAGATTAACCTATCACTTGCAGCGGCATACAAATATATACAAGTAAAGTAAATGTCAAGTGGGGAGCGGACACGATACCTCCACGCTCCAGGCGTGGGAAGACGACCCCGGCTGAAACTCGTACTCCCGGTACATAGTAAATAAAAAATTATAGCAATAATTTTATGGCCCACTCCACGCAGGGAGGTAAAGGGCGACAACAATAACCCAGGAATATCAAGCTTGGGTTGACGAGTAGCAATTTGGAACGCTCTAGGGCCGTAGACGGGCTACTGGTCCGGCTTGGTTCTGCGGGGCCCGCGGGACAGTAGGTGGGTCCGGCTGCAGGGACGGCAGTACTCGGGCATCTCCTTGCTACTGTGGCTAGCTGGGACGCTACTGATGGGCTGCCGATCAATGTCCGGGAGCGGCGGTCGCCGAAGCTATCCCTGCGTATTTTATCGGGATTAACCGGTGGACTGATCTGTTGGCCTGTTCTCGATTCAGAAATGCGCGCCTCCACAAAAAAAAAAATTTCGCGCCCAGATCTGATATCGGAACGAGGCAAATCTGGTACCGATGGATAGAGGACTCAAAGTGATACAACATATAATTATTTCAGATCCATCCAGTAGACGGATTAGAAATGAAAATGACAGTTCCCAAGGTTCTTTTAATGACTCGGATTACAGACAATCAGGACAGAACAAGTTCTGCCTGAAAATGAATTTTGACCGACACAAAAATGATGGATCTAGACTCTGAGAAACATATGGGTGGAAGAGGGGGATGTGAGGAACACACATGATGTTTTTGGGAAGTTTTGGAGATGGCTAAGGGTGGGGGAAAATATGACAACATGACACTATCCCGCAGATCTGCTGATGGGCAGACTATTAGGGGTGGAAATAAAATTACGGGAAAAATACTAAACGAATGCGAAATGTCGCGAAATTTGAATTGGGGTTGGGGGATGATACGAGGAACAAACCGCAGAATTGGAGCTCAAACAGATCTCCTGATTGGGAGATAAAATTTTGGCTTCAAGCTTCAGTCTAGGAGTGGACAGAACTCCGACGAGGCGGCGGTGGTGGTGCGATGGAGGCTCGATGGCGGTGGCGGCGGTGCTGAGCTTCTCACTCAGAGAGGGGTGGTGGGGAGGCTTCACATCTCTAAAAATTCGGAGCTATCACAGCTCCAAGAGACAGGGTGCCCTTGGGCAAATTGAGCAACAAATAGAATTTTCTCTTCATTAATTGCTAAGGAATTCACAAAATACATGGGTTATATAGAAATGGAAAAAAGACATAAACTACCCCTAGATCTAGGGTTAGGGAGGGGTAAACAAGGGATAGGATAATTAATCCCCCATGTGGTCAAATGCCCAAATTAAATAAAATACAGCATGAATAAACTATATTAAAGGGGGGAGCATCTTGGACTTTGCTTGGTCTAAGTTTGGATTTTCTTCCACCTTGTCCCCCCTTGCTCCAAGTCCAATCTTGGACTTTGAACTAGCCCCATATGGGCCCTAGATCCTAGGTGGACCAATGGGAAAGAGGGTGGGGGCCTTGCTGGACCTACTGATATTTTACATAGAAACCCAAAGGCCTTTTTGAAAAGAAACCCAAAGATTTCTAATGACTAACCCTTTGGCTTGTAATGCCTTACAATTACAAACCCAATTAGCCAAAGATATAAATGTAAATAAAAGGACACAAATACAAAAAATAAAATGTTAGTGCCCAGTGTTGATTCCCATCAATTGATCTGAAGACCTCCTTGAGTGTACCATTCGCTTTTCAAAATCTTTGGCTTCTGCCATCTTCGCAAATTCCTGCATATCGCCGTTATGGTGGAGTTGGTTATGCGTATGTGCACTTGAAGGAGTTTCTTTATGAGTCGCCCCAGTTTCGACATGATCAGCGCTTGATGGCCTATTTATTTGGTCTATCTCTTGAAGGTTCGACTCGGGATTGGTTCTTCTCTCTTCCGCAAGAGCAGATTGTGAATTTCCAAGTTGTGCAACAAAAATTTATTCAGCAATGTCAAGACCAGGTTGGGCCCAAGTTTTCTATGGTGGATCTGGCCCATGAAAAGATGAAGCCCGACGAGGTGTTCTCCACCTTTTCTGACCGCTGGCGTCGCCTTACCGCGCAAGTCCCGGGGCACATTCCGGAGGGGGAGCAGATCAAGATGTTAATTTCCAATGCAACGCCCGAGTATCGATTTATCTTAGCCCTTAATCATATCACCTCCTGGCAACAATTATGTAGTCGAGCCCGCTTCATTCGCCAACAACTCCAAGATTCCCTTGACCCCGAGTCTTCTCCACCTTCCACGCCCATATACCCCTCGCCATCCACATATTCTCCCTCCATGAGTCAGCCTTCCACCACATATCCGCCCTCCACAAGTCCACCTTCCGCTCCTACATACCCATGCACTCCCACGTATCAACCTTCAATGAGTCAGCCTCCCGCTCCCACATATCCGCCTGTATCTCCACCCCCAGTCAAGGAAACACCACACCTTGAGTAGGTAGATGCTGTCTATTACATTCCCACTTATTATACGTCATTGCCAAGTCCTTCCACTAGCCATGTGCCCTTACATACACAACCTCCACAACCTTCCCCTCGGCATCCGCCTTACCCGAAGCGGGCTCCTTGCACTCCGTTGCCGGAGTGTCTTTCTGATATGTTTAGGGCTTTCATGGTCACTCAAGCATTGCAGCTCCCTCCTATTTTTCCTTGCCGGCCCGCGGTCGACAATATGCTTCAGTTCTGTGATTATCATCGCCAGCAGGGGCACTTGGTCGAGGATTGCCCCGAGTTCTGGGATTACATTTATGACTTCGAAGATAAGAAGAGGATCGATTGGTCCGCCATTGGAAAGGTTGTTCTACATCTCCGCAAGTAGTAGCAGCAACAAGCAGCGCCGCCCAGGCACCCGTCTCCAATTAAAGACCAGGGGCACCCCTGTGATTCTTCATCTAGCACCGTGCCCGCTCTGTCTCCTACTCCATCACCCGTTACCTCATTATCTAAGCCTTCCCCTACTCCAACTCCACCTCCACAAACTCAAGCCTCTGCTTAGGCTAGTGCTTCCCCTACTTCCACTACTTCCATTACCACCCCCGCTTCTGCTCCCGATGCCGCTGTAGACACCCAATTTTGGTCGATAAATTGAGCATTTTCTTTGTTCTCCTAGTTGATGCCCCAATTGATCCTTAGTTGGTTGATTTTCTGGGTTTTTTCTCTGTTCTTGGCCCGACATTTCAATTCCTTACCTTGGATCTGATCTCAAGTTTGGCATTCCCGCGCTATCCGCTCTTATCGCTTTCTTGTTCATAGCGCGTTATGGATCTAATTGAAGTTATCCTTTGAGCAGTTGTTATTTCTTGACACTTGATCATTATAGTATCCCCTTTGCATATTTTTCTCATTCAATATTTGATTAAATGACTGCCCAAAGGATAGTTTTCCTTTTCAAATCTTTTAATGGGCTTTTAGTTATCGCGCTATATCGTCATAGCGCGTTCTTCATGAACGCGCTATGTTTGTGTAGCGCGATATCAGATAGAGTCCCTCTCCAGGCCGGGCTCCCTTCTTTCGATTCAGAGGCCTTATTGGGTAAGTTGCTGACTGTGTTTCTTATCTAGGAAGGTTTCTAAACCTATCAGGAGTCTTTCGCCCTCATTAATCGGCAAGATTACCTCAATTTAAGCCGCCAAATCTTTGAATTGAATCAAACTCCGACCTAGGGTTTCTTCTTCATCTTCTTCCTATAAATTCACCCCTTTGGCCGTCGTTTGAGAGGGATGCAACTCGAGTTATTGACGAGGAGGAGGAAGTACTTCGTGCACAAACAACAAATCCTCGCTCCTCACACATTCAAGGGAGTATTTAGGGCTTTTTCTTGTGTTCTTCCTCGTTCATCTTTCTTTTCCCCAACATTCAGATTTTAATCTTTGCATAGCATTGCATCCTGGTTTCAAAACACTCCTTTTACAAAATATATGCATTCACACACACCACACCTATCTTTTGCCCATCCATAGGGGTTTAAAAACCATCAAACCCCCAGGTAATCGAGCCCCCCCTTTTACATGCTTTTGATTAAGAATAGGGGCAGATTCTACTCAAATCTCGATCTAATGGGCCTTCTGTTTATTGTTTATGATTGTTTGCAGGCACTAGAAGATTGATACGTGGAGCCCTTGCACCTTGGCCGGCCTTGGAGCAAGGAAGGAACGGATCCAAACAAACCCCGCTACCTGTCTGATATCGCGCTATGCGAAGATAGCGCGACCTGAAGAACACGCTAGGGATATATAGCGCGTTAATCTCCAGGCCCACTGCTGGTCCTCATGAATTTCTGAGGTATGTAGCATGCCCCTATCCTAATTTCTTATGGTTTGGCATGTTTCTAGCCTCAGTGGCGATCACGGATCTTAATTATTGCATGTGATTTCCTCCTATTTGTGTCATTAATTGGGTGCTATATATTGTCCAAATTTCCACCATCTTTTATCAAATTTGGGGGTTAATCATAAATTTAGAATCTACAAATTGGCGATCACGGTGGGACACTTTGTGCTACCACGTTCGTGCTTGTAGTTGCCTGCTTATCAGTACATCAGTGTGTGTGTTTATTTGATTTTAAGCCCTTCCTCACTGTCGAATATCGCGCTATCTGTCCATAGCGCTTTCTATAGATCGCGCTGGGGACATATAGCGCGATAATCACCAGAGGATATTTCACCTACATCCTCTGTCGGGGTTCTGATTGCGATCTTCTCTGGTTGCATCATTGTACACTTCCTGTTGTATATTCACTTCTTTCATCTATTGTCCTTTTATTGTGCTAGTTTAGATATTCTTCCATAGCATTGCATTCATCTTTGCATTTGGCTTGAGAGACCTCCTCTCTCTACACTAGGATTCCACACACCCTCTTGGTGAAGGAAGGACCCTCCATTGAGCATTCCGTCTCTTTGGATTGAAAGTTCCCAAACCAAGCCTCCATAAGTCCCCGCACCCGTGGATTCCCTCACGGACGCCGGGCAGGTTGTACCCTTTTGAAGTCCCGAGTTAGTTGGCCTATACACGGTGAGAGAGTGTTCCTAGTTGGCACCGGAGTTCAAACCATATTGAAACTAGGATCCTCCCTTGTGTGAATCACACCAAACTTTGTTAAAATTCATTAATTCACCAAGGTTCAAACAAATTAAGATCAACGGTAACCATTCCAACTTGTGTGCTTCTTTGCAAATTATTTTGCTTGAACTTTGATTGAATAATGGCTTACCATGATAAGAAAACCAACATGTTTAATCCAATTCATGAGGATGCACAACCATGCACATCTTATTCTCCTCAATTTCAACATTTTCATCTAAACTCTCACCATGCTTTCGAGGGACCACGTCCTCATTCTTACGGTCATGCCCAGCCCATGGGCAATGTCCAAACTTATGGTCCCTCATCTCAATTTCGAGCCACTATCCCCTCGGGACCGTCTCTTCCCAATGATGAGAAGGTCTCCCAAATCTTGCGTGCATTAGATCATCTCACCCCTCAACAGATCCAAGCCTTTAAGGCCGCTGTTGAGGGTGCATCTCCTTCATCTCTTCCTCCTTCCAACCCTACACGGGTGGCCCATCACCCACCTCCCTCTTCTATTCACAATCCTAATCGGGTAGCCGATTACCCATCCTCTTCTATTGACATTCCTCCCTGGGTGGTCCGACACCCGCCTCCTTCTATTCCTTCTCCATCACGGCCCCGAGGCCCATTTATTCCTTGCAATCCGGCCCATCCGGGTTCTTCTGCGGGTCATCCCGTTAACTCCCCTCCACGGCCTTTTTATGCCACCCCTCCTTCAAGGCCCTGCCAACCCTTGGTTGCTCAAGTTACACCCCTCCAACAAACCCTTCTTGATAAAATCACTTTGATGGAGGAACAATTAAAGAGGGTCATGGCTCCTCCTACTCCGGTCAATCCTCTCCATGCCGCTTTAGACAATATTACTAAGATGGAGAAAGAATGGAAGGACAGGAGAGATGATTATGGTATCGGCAGCTCAAGCAAGCAACAGTCGGCAGATTTCGACGATCAAGTGGACACCGTCCGCCCTCCACCCATCCGCACACTTCATTCATATGGCCTTCCACCTCCACATACGCAACATCATTACATTCCTCCATCCACATATACGCCTCCACTACAGTGTCCACTTGCATTTGATGATGAAGAACCGGCAATTGAAGAACTTGAAGCGATATACGATGATGAAGCTCCGCAGGCATCCCTTCCGAGTTTCCTTCGCCATCCTCTTCCTCCACTGTCAGAAGACCCCTATGCTCAGGACTATGCCACAGTCCCCGATCCAACCCCCATTTATGAGACCTCTTGGTGTTACAATGATGGGTCGATACTCCAATCACCCATACCGCCGCACCATGAGTCTCCTCCTCACCCCAATACTTGGTGTTACGATGATGGGTCGATACTCCAGTCACCCACACCGGTGCATCATGCGCCTTCCCCTATACCTAACACCTCTCGCCCCATTCGACATTTTCAGCGCACCAAACCCTTTCCTTTTACACCATTAACCTCTATTCCATCGGCCTCCGCCAAACCTCCACTACTCTCCACTCCACCGGCCTCCGCCGAACCTCCGTCACCCTCCACTACGCTGGTCTCTGCTGAGCCTTCTATTACCCCTCCTCTTTGTTCGCTACCTAAGCCGTCCATTATCCCTGTAGCGCCAAAACCAGCTTTGCCAGGCCTTTCCCCTATTCCACCACTTAACCTATCACCCTTACCCGTGGCTAATCCTGAGCAAGGTCCACCCCTTTTTGCACTCAAGCCAACCCCTACTGCTTCCGAGCAAAGGGGGAAGCTCGACGTGTTTGAACCTTCGCTTCCACTCACCCTTTCTCCAACACCTTCCACTATACCTCCACCATCCATGGAACCTTCCGCCTCCGCTTCACCCCCCTTTACTACTCGGAACGGGCGGCCTTCTGAAAGTACTTGTGCCGAAGATGAGCAAGAGCCGGGAAAGAAAGATTTGGCCACGGCCGAGTTATTCAAGATGCAAGAGTTCATCTGCCGGATGCCAATCCGGATTATTGTGCCGGGAACGATTGAAGGGGCCAGGTCACCGCCATTGCTTAGAGAATGCCAAGCGTTGATGCCATCTAAGGGCCGGGCAGGGCACCCTTTGTTCCATCTTCCAAATCTTGATTCCATTCCTCCATACAAGGGGCGAATGCCCATTTTGTTCAACACTTCTTATACACCACAATTAATGGGCATGGCAATGCTTCCTGTATCAACTTTCCAACTCCCTTACATTATTGATCCTTGCCTTCCAAGGGGGTTGTCATTTATTATTGAAGCTTCTTCCATTGGGCCGTTTGATTATACACTTTCACTTCCATGGAGGGGCAGTTATCTTAGTGCTAAGAGGCCGTCCCTTATTTGTTCCACCTTCTATGCATCCATTGCTATCACTTTTTCTTCATGGGCCATTCCCGGGGTTAGGAGGAGGATCTCGTCCTCTCACCCTTCACATTCTTCATATTGTTTGCATTTCATTGCATTCGCGCATTCACTGCATTCATCGCATCCATCATTTTGCATACACCTCCTGATTCCCGGGTTTCCAAACCCGTATCTTCCCCGCCTTCCGGCACCTCCGGATATTCTGAATTTCCCATCTTATTCATTTTCATCCTCGGGATCTTTAGGTCCCCTTACATTGCTCAGGCGTTGCCCCCTCCCCAATCTCTTCTCAGGGCATCGCGTCCCTTTTCAGCTCTTGTATCCGGACCCTCCGGATTTCTCTTACTTTCTCCCAGGGCATCGCACCCCTTTCCACCTTATTCTTCCGGAACCTCCGGATTTCTCTTACTTTCTCCCAGGGCATCGCGTCCCTTTCCACCTTATTCTTCCGGAACCTCCGGATTTCTCTCACTTTCTCCCAGGGCATCGCGCCCCTTTCCACCTTATTCTTCCGGAACCTCCGGATTTCTCTCACTTTCTCCCAGGGCATCGCGCCCCTTTCCACCTTATTCTTCCGGAACCTCCGGACTTTCTCCCAGGGCATCGCGTCCCTTTTCAGCTCTTGTATCCGGAACCTCCGGATTTCTCTCACTTTCTCCCAGGGCATCGCGCCCCTTTTCAGCTCTTGTATCCGGAACCTCTGGATTTCTCTCACTTTCTCCCAGGGCATCGCGCCCCTTTCCACCTTATTCTTCCGGAACCTCCGGACTTTCTCCCAGGGCATCGCGCCCCTTTCCATCTTATTCTTCCAGAACCTCCGGACTTTCTCCCAGGGCATCGCGCCCCTTTCCACCTTATTCCTCCGGAACCTTCGGACTTTCCCCTCGGGCATCGCGCCCCTTTCCATCTTAATCCACCGGAACTTCTGGATTCTATTTCCCTCTTCTTTGGGCATCGCGTCCCTTCCCTTCTCATTCCTCCGGAACCTCCGGATCCTTCATGCCTTTCCTTCGGGCACGACGCCCCTTTCCATTTTCTTCCTCCGGAACCTCCGGACCATCCATCTTTCTTCTGATTCATCTTTCTACTCTTCCAGGACATCACATCCTTCATTTTCTTCTTCCTTTTCCATCATCTTTTTCCCTATTTCTTCCCAGGGCACCGTGTCCCTCGATATTTTATCCCTCCAGAGCCTCCGGATGATTCCTCCCCTCATGATTCTCCTCCACAACCTCCAGACCCTCCGGATCCGCCTCTTTCCATCTATCAATTTCTTCCTCTGATTCCCCCTAATCATGGGTCCGACCCAACTTCTTCCACATCCACTGCCTTGGGCATCTGCCCATTCACTCACTGCTTTCGAGGCTTTAGTCCTCACTCCTCCTTCTAATTCTCTGCTTCTTCTGTAGACCTTTCATGTGATCAGGGTCTCCACACCTTAGCGAGGGGGTTCTAGCCCTCGCCTCTCTTCTCTTTTTTCCTTATTCGTCTGAGTCTGGTCTTGGCACCACTCCTTCTTGTTAAGCCACTTTCAAACCCTTTGCTTCCAATCTTTTTATCTGCCAAAGAGGACTACCCCACGTTGATCAACCTCGCCTCTGATAGCTGCTTCAACAAAGGTTGCAAGGTAACATATTGGCGTAAGTACGCATTTTTATGATATCATTATCTCATTAATTCACGCAGGATTTTCAAAATAAAGTGCTTCTTAACAAGATTAAAAGTGGTGCTTTAGACCTTCGTCTTAGGCTTTTGTTTAATTCAAATATTCCAAAAAGAGTCTTATGCTTGCTTTTGCAGCACTTTTGATTAATAAGAACCCCGCGCTGAGAATTCAACATTCTCTCCCTGCTTGTAAAGAGTAACCCTTAGTTGGGCATTCCACACACTTCACGGCGTCCTTAGCCGACTCCTTTGGTTAAACACCGTTGCTACCTTGGCCATGCCATGAGTATATCTGGAAGTCTTTTTCTCTTCTTTATTCGGCCGCGTGCAGGGGCAAGAGGTTGACGGATGAGATGACCAACTTCGGTAATCCCCAATACGAGAGGAGTCTCAAATAGGGGCAGTCTTGACCCAAAATCAATATGAGTTTTCATATGAATTTCATGATATACATCTCGCCAAAAGGGCTATTATGAAAATCAAGTCAAAATTTTCGATAAATGAAAAATTATGAATTATGGCATGTCAAGAGTGGCAAAGTCCCCGCAGGGAAAACCCTGGTCGTATGCATGTCAAGGGTCTAAAAATCAAAGGAACAAAACCTCTGCACAACAGACTACCTCTTTGAGGGGAAATACTTTGGAAGGAATTCAAATCTCGACATCTCCCATCCTGCATAAAGCTTTTCTCCAATTATTCTTCTCTTCTCCCGCTAAGACCAAACGTTTCTCGGGTATGGCCTTGGTAGGGGCACCGTTAATCAAGGGCAGTCAGTTATAGGGCGCCACCCTTCAATGCACGCCCAGCTGTGGGCAGTTTTAAGCAAAAGGGGAAGGAACAAGAACCCCTAGCCAGTGGTTTGAAACATCCATTGATGCTGCATTAGCAATGTCTAAACCAAAAATTCCAAAGAAATTTGAATATTGCCAAAAATTCCAAAAAAATTGAACATTGCAAAAAAAGGAAAAAATAAACAAAATCTTCAAATATTTTTCAAAATCCACATAAAAATTCAAATATTTTCAAAACTCATAAAAATTTGCATATTTTCAAAAATTCCAAAAAAAATTACATTCTATTTTCTGATGGCATCCTTTTGAAGAGGCACGCAAAATGAAAAGCAATCACACAAGCTGCAACAAGTACTAAGAACTGTCTCATTCCACTATAACATATCACAAAAGTACAAAGTGAGATGGGTACAACAAACTCTCAGCTCTCCCCTCGACCCTCCTGGTCTCCCCCTCTACGTGAGCTCTCAGCCTCCTCCTGTCCTCCCCGGGAAGACCTAGGAGGAGCCATCTGTGCCCGGGAAGCCGAAACCCTGTCACCATGTGCTCCCCTCTCTACATCCTCTCTCCTCTGGTGCTCAGAAGAAGTAACTAAGTAATCTGTGCTCGAGTAGGCTCAGGAGTATCCCTCACGCTGGGCCCGCTCACGTCCCCGTCGGTAGCGATCCTCCGCATCCTTTGCCCGATGCTCGGTGATCCCTAATCAAGTACGTAGCTCCACTCTCTCAAGCTCCCGCTCCACTCTCTCTTGCTCCCATCTCTCCCTCTCTTTCTCCCATCTCTCCCTCTCTCTGTCCCGATCCTCTCTCTCTCTCTCTCTATGCCGCTCACTCCTCTCCACCCCGAGGAGAAGGCGCAGCTCTGCTACATCTCGAGGGAGCTCCTCTGCATCGCGCCGCCTCAGCTCTGCTTCTGCCACGCGCAGCTCCTGTTCCTGCATCCAAAATCTTGATTAATAATTGATTATTGATAAAACTCCAAGACTAAAATTATAAGACAGATTGCTTACTCTCTCCTGAAGGGAGGCCTCGGCTGCCTCTGCCCGAGCCACTGCACTGGCGAGCTGGCTCTCTAGCTCGGTGTGGTCGCAGACGAGCTGTGAAGAGGATGAAGCGCCATGCGAGGATCGGACTGCCTCCAGCTCCTCACGCTGAAAAGGAAAAGCATTACCATTAATTGAATTTCGAATCCAATCATTCTAAGTTTCAAGTGCTTACCAGCTCATCGACGATTTGCTGGAGCTCCTCGCGCTGTCGGACTGTGGAATCAAGGAGTCCCTGTATCATGGCCAGTCTCCCCTCTATGTCGAACTGCAATAACACATGTTGATCACATATCAAATAACCAGGTTTTATAATGGAAGTGCAAATTAATTAAAAGCATACCTGTCCGCGAGCACTCTGATAGACTCGGCTGCCATATGCCTGGGAGTAGGCCTGGAGATAGGCATCATCTGAATCCGCTCCCGCAGGGACTGCTCGGCCGCGCCTCTTCCAATCTGCCAACTGCTCTCGGGCACGCTGCCGCCAGTCGTCTGTACCCTGCAGGCCTTGGAAACGTCGCCCAGGTCGTGGGTCCGTCGCCTGGGTCGGGAACTCTACTACCGCCTGGTGGAGCCCTAGTGTCCTCATGATCAGTCTATGATATAGGGGCTCAACCAGGTTGAGGGCATGTAACCAGATCTCTCTCCCAAAGTATGGGATGGCCGCCTCCACCCAAGGCATCACCCCGATGTCCCTCTGATAGGGAGTCCAGACCACCTGCATAATTCAATTTATCATTGCCCTCGATTCCACTCATAATTCAATTCAATTCAATTTCAATTCAATCTTACCTCTATGTGGGGCATCATGTCTAGCGTCTCCTGGATGTGGGTGACCTGGTCCTTCAGAGACCGGCCATCTCGTGTAGGGATCCATCGTCTGGCCAAGGGTAGTAAATCTCCCCGATCCTCCCAGGCGCGCCTGAGGGTAGGAAGATATAGATAACTCCAAACCTGAAATGAAACTCATGTGATCAATATAAGAAGAAAATGCATAACTTAATCATTGGAGTTTAAGGCTTAGAGAGAAAACCTGAAGTAGAGGGTAGAACCCTCCGAGTGAAGACTGGAGTGAGGAGATGCCGAAGCTGTCAAACAAGTGGGCTAGGACTGCCGCACCCCAAGCATACCGTCTGACTCGGCCCAGATCCTCCAGTAAGGGTAGAAAACGGCAGCTCACTGCGTCGCCCTGGGTCGCTAAAAGCAGCTTGCCGATCATCAGAATGAGGAACCTCCTCAACTCCAGGTCTGCCTGTAGACCTGCCTCAGTAGTAAGACTCTCCCTGGCCCCTGCCTCCAGCCTCTTCTCATGAGCTGTCAAGGTCTCTCCCACCACCCTCTGTGTGTGGAACAGGCCCAGACTCTCCTGCAGGACGATCCTCGACACTAGTGTGGTCCGGCCTATACCCTCCAGCTCCAAGCCCAGCAGCCTGCGCGCCATCTCCCGGTAGTCGGGGTAAGTGTAGCCCGTCACCGCCGATCCGTGCACCCGCAGCCCGGTGATGCGCGTGACGTCCTCCAAGGTTGGGATCATATGACCCCAGGGGAAGAGGAAGGCCTTGCATCCCGTGTCCCATCTGGCTTTTAGGGCCCTTATCAGCCCCACGTCAACTCTCAGCACTTCTATCTCCAGAAATTCCCCGAAGCCCATATGGCGGAGGCGGGCCCTTTGAAACTCCGGTAGTGCGTGGTACGCGGCCCGGACCAATGTCCAAGAAATCCGGGCACGCACTGCACCCTCCACACCCTGCACAAAACATAAAAGAAGAAATAATCAATTCCTGTGATCATCAAACAAAAGACAAATCAGAAAATGAAAAAACTTGTTTGCTGTTAGATGTCGCGCTATATCGTCATAGCGCGTTCTTCAAGAACGCGCTATGAAGACATAGCGCGTTCCCCTTCTGTAGGTAAGGGGTGACCCCCGTTTCCCGCAATTTGTTCTATGGGCGTTCTGCCCTACATTTTGATCTGGAGGGGCATTCCCCTTTCCGTTTTCATCACATAAGAAAGAAAAAAATAAGAAAAATCAAATCAAAAACAAGTTAAGGGTGATTTTCTTACCACCCGGCATTTGCGGGCCGCCGCGCCTCCGACAGGCTCCGCCGCCACTTCCTCGGCCGCCGGGGCGCCTTCAACTTCTTCGGCCTCGTCCGGGTGAATGTCCATTTCGTCTCCCTCGAGTCAGGCCGAGACCGTCGCCTCCGAGTCGGCGTGTTCTTCCGCGGGAGAGGGCGCCCGTTCTTCTTCCACATTTGATCTTTGGCGGCCGCGGGTGACGCGCCGTTTGGAGCGTCGGGGAGCGCCTCCCTCCATCGGATTGATGCGAATGGGGGGTTGGGTTGTGAGAGGACGAGAGGGCGAGAGAGGGAATAGGGAGAGGGAAAGAGTGTTTGAAATAATAGAATGGAGGGGGGGGCCATTTTTTGAAACCCTGCGGCTAGATGACGCGCTACCTGTTCATAGCGCGACATTGTCGCGCTATGTACATATAGCGCGATAATCAAAGTAAAAGAAAAAATAATAAAAATAGAAAGGAAGGGAGAGAAGAGGATATGACATGAGAACATATGATGAGAATGAGTGAGAAATTGTGTTCTTTTGCTTATATATGCTGGAATTTGCTTGAACATGCTTGAATTTGCTTAACATTGAGGTTGCATTTGTTTGAACTTGCTTGTGCCTAACATTGAGACTGCAGGAAAGAAAAGGCCGAAATAAAGTGGCACGCCATCAGGTAAGTATTTCTTTGTCCTTTCTTTTATTGCATTACTATATGCTATTTATATTATTATATTATCTCAAGGACCGGCTGGTTCTCTGTATGTTTCAGGATTCGAGTTCCCCTCTACAAAAAACAGTGATGATCTAGAAACATGCAGTTAATCGTCGGATAGGCCGTTAGGTCAAAACAAATTTGGGGACGATGGACTTCATCTCGCACGCCGTGGTTGCGGATAATTCTTGACCCGAATCTGTTTGATTTAGCAATATTATCCTTGAGTATCTTATATTTTATCTTTTCTGGGCATTTGTTTTGATGATTTCTTTTTTTTTTAGCCCTGCATGCATCATGCCATTTTTGCATTCATAAATGCCCAATTCTTCTTCCTAATTGAGGATCGATTTTGCTTGTGTTCTTGAACTAAGAAATTCAATTCCATTCCGAATTTGAAGGATTGCTACAAGTTGAGCACTGGATATCGCTGGTCAATGTGACCCTTGCCTAGAATTTGCTTATCACCTTTTTAATCCAATCCCCTTCTTTTGATCCACTCCTTAGCTGTGAACCGCACGATGGCGTCGATGGATCCGTCGGGCTCGCATCTATTCCACTAACTGAGTGAAATTCGTAGTTGCTACGCGCTGCGGATGCCTCTTTTGTACAAGAGGTTGATCAGTTCCATTTTTCTTGTTCCGTGCCTATCATTCTAGGCAGGAGTCACTGATGCTAGCTTGATCTTGTGGTTAGCTCGGAGTTTTCTGAATTATTCCTATCATTTGCCGGTTGTGATGGGTGTCTTTTTCTCCTTGATATCCACTTATCAGTCTGCTCCATTCCTTTTTTTACTTCATCTTCCCATCACTACCATTCCGTGTTGTCTCCGTTTCACCTCCGTTTCGCTCCCCTGCAAAGCGGATATCAAGGAGGGGCATCTGTAGACACCCAATTTTGGCCGATAAATTGAGCATTTTCCTTGTTCTCCTAGTTGATGCCCCAATTGATCCTTAGTTGGTTGATTTTCTGGGTTTTTTCTCTGTTCTTGGCCCGACATTTCAATTCCTTACCTTGGATCTGATCTCAAGTTTGGCATTCCCGCGCTATCCGCTCTTATCGCTTTCTTGTTCATAGCGCGTTATGGATCTAATTGAAGTTATCCTTTGAGCAGTTGTTATTTCTTGACACTTGATCATTATAGTATCCCCTTTGGATGTTTTTCTCATTCAATATTTGATTAAATGACTGCCCAAAGGATAGTTTTCCTTTTCAAATCTTTTAATGGGCTTTTAGTTATCGCGCTATATCGTCATAGTGCGTTCTTCATGAACGCGCTATGTTTGTGTAGCGCGATATCAGACAGAGTCCCTCACCAGGCCGGGCTCCCTTCTTTCGATTCAGAGGCCTTATTGGGTAAGTTGCTGACTGTGTTTCTTATCCAGGAAGGTTTCTAAACCTATCAGGAGTCTTTCCCCCTCATTAATCGGCAAGATTACCTCAATTTGAGCCGCCAAATCTTTGAATTGAATCAAACTCCGACCTAGGGTTTCTTCTTCATCTTCTTCCTATAAATTCACCCCTTTGGCCGTCGTTTGAGAGGGATGCAACTCGAGTTATTGACGAGGAGGAGGAAGTACTTCGTGCACAAACAACAAATCCTCGCTCCTCGCACATTCAAGGGAGTATTTAGGGCTTTTTCTTGTGTTCTTCCTCGTTCATCTTTCTTTTCCCCAACATTCAGATTTTAATCTTTGCATAGCATTGCATCATGGTTTCAAAACACTCCTTTTACAAAATATATGCATTCACACACACCACACCTATCTTTTGCCCATCCATAGGGGTTTAAAAACAACCAAACCCCAAGGTAATCGAGCCCCCCTTTTTACATTCTTTTGATTAAGAATAGGGGCAGATTCTACTCAAATCTCGATCTAATGGGCCTTCTGTTTATTGTTTATGATTGTTTGTAGGCACTAGAAGATTGATACGTGGAGCCCTTGCACCTTGGCCGGCCTTGGAGCAAGGAAGGAACGGATCCAAACAAACCCCGCTACCTGTCTGATATCGCGCTATGCGAAGATAGCGTGACCTGAAGAACACGCTAGGGATATATAGCGCGTTAATCTCCAGGCCCACAGCTGGTCCTCATGAATTTCTGAGGTATGTAGCATGCCCCTATCCTAATTTCTTATGGTTTGGCATGTTTCTAGCCTCAGTGGCGATCACGGATCTTAATTATTGCATGTGATTTCCTCCTATTTGTGTCATTAATTGGGTGCTACATATTGTCCAAATTTCCACCATCTTTTATCAAATTTGGGGGTTAATCATAAATTTAGAATCTACAGCCACCTGGCGCATCGTGTCGATACACCGACGGTAGGCGCCATGACCCTCCTCTTCATCATCTCCGCCATCTCCAACACCTTCTCCATCACCAACCCAATCTCCACTACCCCCATTACTTATCCCATATCCACCGTCTTCTCCGAAGTTACCTTTGCCAGAGCCTGAGCGAGCTTCACCTACACCTATGCCTTTACCTCCTCCTGCGCCTGAGCATATCATTACCACCTCGCCTTTGCCACATTCATCCTCGCCTTTACCTTTCCCCTTACCTCCACTTGAGCCTATCGCTATCCCTCTTCCTACGCTTTCTGAACCTATTCCTTCTCCAACCACTTCCACCCCACGAAGCGGGTGTGCGCTACCTTTGGTGCCCCTCGGGTCTGGTCCCCAGGGAGACGATGAGCCGAGTTAGGATGATTCTATGCCGGTTATGCATTTCAAAATTCATGATTTCATTTGCCGCATGCCAATCCTCATCCCAATCTCTGGCCATTCTGGGAATGATGAGCCTACACTTCCCATGATGATTGTCAAGAATTGTTCCCTTGCCTTGGTGCTAGTTTCTTCTTGGGCGAGACCGGTGGCAATCTCATTACACGTCGGGAAGTTCACTATTGATGTTGTTATTACCTCTCGCTCCGTTGCTGCTCAGTTCACTAGCCAAGAAGGGTTCTTCACCCGAGTTGTGTTGACACGTATAGCTGCCAAAGGTTTGATGCATTCTATATTCAAGGGGTAATTGGTAGTATTCTCAGCATTCTCCAAGGATATTCTGTGCACCTCATGCCATCTCCCTTGGTTTGTTAGTGGGCCGGCCACGTCAACGCCGCGCATTACCCTCCCTAAGTCTCATCCTTCCCTTCTATCAAGGGAGTTGTGCTTCACGGCTGACCACCAAGTGGAGTTGCCAAATCTCCATGTCTTGGTGTCGAGTGACAAGACTCTGTGGTTCCGTGATGTTCAACATTTTGAGGAGTTACCTATTCAAGAATGTCTACACGACGTTAGCACCGGGTGCCTAGGGGCAACCGCCCTAGCGAAGCTGCATGTCCACAATCAGGCCAGACCGACTGCTAGAGGGTCTCGCAATTTGAGAAGACATTACAGATCAAGAAGCCTGAAGGTCCGAGCCCGCGCCAGGCGGGTCCATTTCCAAGATGTTTTTGCTAAGAAGAGGAGGCGACGCAAGTATAAGGGCCGTTAGTTCTGCACTCGAGGGGCCACCACTTCCTCTTCCCCTTCTTTCCATTCATCATTTCTGCTACTCAGCTCCCACCCTTGGGTGGTGTATTTTCCTTCTTCCAATCCTACTTCTATGATTTTCTCCTCTTTTCCGGGGTTCGCAAACCCCTATTCCTCTTCTTCCCATCCGGATCCTCCGGATTTTCCACCCTCTCAAAATTTTAGGCCACGGCCTATGTCATCTGTTCATCCCAATTTTGAGCCATCACCCGATTCTTCTTCCACGGGACTCTCGGGTGTTGCCTCTGATCCTTCTCCGACCCTGTCGGATGACCAACGTTCTCCTTCTCCGACCCTGTCGGATGTCCATGATTCTTCTTCTCCGACCCTGTCAGATGTCCACAACTCTTCTTCTTCGTTCACGTCGGATGATTACTCTTCTTCTTCTTCATCTTCGCAGTAATCTCATAATCTTTCTATTCCCTCTGTTTCACCCTTTCAGGGTCGTCACCCTTTTTCATGCTGTTTTCGAGGCTTTAGGCCGCCTTATGATTATCATTCTTGGTAGGCCGTGGTTATTTGATCGGGATGCCACACTCCATGGCCGGTCGAACACCTGTACCTTCGACCATGATGGCCGATGGATTACCCTCCACCCCACTCAGCCCAAGAGCCCATCAGTTAGGGGTCCTACTGGCCCTAGTACTCTGGAGCC
Source organism: Amorphophallus konjac (assembly GCA_022559845.1). Classification (NCBI taxonomy): domain Eukaryota; kingdom Viridiplantae; phylum Streptophyta; class Magnoliopsida; order Alismatales; family Araceae; genus Amorphophallus; species Amorphophallus konjac. Next base: position 38,195 of record JAHNEJ010003605.1, on the reverse strand, counting down.
TTCCGTCCCCGGGCCAAGTACCCCATCCTCAGCTCGGGCTATGACCGTTATCTCTGGCACAGGCGAGCCCTCGACTAGGAGGTTGATGATGATTAGCTCCCGAGAAATGGAGTGGGAGGCTTGTAGGGGCTGCCCTGTGTTTGCTATTACGGTCCGAGAGGTGGAGCCAAAGTCCGAGGGTGAACTCCCACCTGATGTCATTCCTATTCTGCATGAGTTCACTGATATTTTTCTCGAGGAGCTTCCCGAGGGACTCCCACCTATGCGGGATATTCAGCATGCTATCGACCTGATTCCGGGCTTCTCATTGCCCAATCTTCCTCATTATCGCATGAGTCCAACGGAACATGCCGAGCTAAAACGCCAGGTCGATGAGTTGATGTAGAGAGGGTCTGTTAGGGACAGCATGAGTCTGTGTGCTGTTCCCGCATTACTCACCCCAAAGAAGGATTGCACGTGGAGAATGTGCATTGATAGTCGTGCCATTAACAAAATCACCGTGAAGTACATGTTCCATATTCCCCGCTTAGATGATATGCTAGACATGATGGCCGGTGCCACTATCTTCTCGAAGATCGATCTTAAGAGTGGCTACCACCAGGTGAGGATTAGGCCAGGTGATGAGTGGAAGACCGCATTTAAGACCAAGGATGGTCTATATGAGTGGTTGGTTATGCCCTTTGGGTTGACCAATGCCCCTAGCACCTTCATGGGACTCATGACTCAGGTCCTTCGACCATTCATTGGAGTCTTTGTGGTTGTGTATTTTGATGATATCCTTATATATAGTCGCACTAAAGGGGACCACTTGGATCATCTACGGTAGGTCTGTCTACTTTTGAGGTGAGAGCAGTTGTTTGCAAACCCACAGAAGTGTGCCTTCATTACACCTTAGCTTACCTTCTTGGGTTTTATTGTGTCTAGTATTGGGGTCTCCGCTGATCCGGAGAAGGTCCGGGCCATTGTTGAGTGGCCGGAGCCCCGTACGGTTCATGATGTCCGCAGCTTCCATGGCCTCGTGACGTTCTATCGTCGTTTCTTCGGCGGATTTAGCTCCGTCACTGCCCCGATCACGGACTGTATTCGGAAGGGCACGTTTGTATGGATGAAGGCCGCAGCTGCTGCCTTCAAGGACATCAAGGAGCACATGACCCAGACACCGATCCTTCGATTGCCAGATTTCTCGAAGGTGTTTGAGGTCTCCTGTGATGCGTCGGGTGTTGGGATAGGAGGAGTGTTGAGTCAGGAGGCCCACCCGGTCGCATACTTCAGTGAAAAGGTGAATGACGTGAAATTACGATACTCCACTTATGATAAAGAATTCTACGCAGTTGTTCAAGCTCTTAGGCATTGGAGGCACTATCTTTTACATCAAGAGTTTATCTTGTACTCCGATCATGAGGCCTTGAGGTTCCTCCATTCTCAAAAGAAGCTTAATGTACGTCACAGCCGATGGGTTGAGTATCTCTAGTAGTACACATTTGTGCTTAAACATAAAGCTGGAGTGGAGAACAAGGTAGCTGATGCCTTGAGTCGGCGTGCTTGTCTGCTGACCACCATGAGTGCCGAGGTCATAGGGTTAGAGAAGATGAGAGAGGCCTATGGTGGCTGTCCTGACTTCCGTCAGATTTATACCACTCTCCAGGCCGGACCCTCAAGAGATCATGATGATTATGTGCTCCAAGAGGGTTACCTCTTTTGAGGAGGTAGGCTTTGTGTTCCCCAAACTTCGGTTCGAGACTTCTTAGTCTGGGAGCTACATGCGGGAGGTCTAGCCGGCCACTTTGGTTGGAACAAGACCATCGAGGCTGTTGAGCATAGATTTTATTGGCCGAGCTTGAAGCTTGATGTTGCTCATATAGTGGCTCAGTTCCGTACATGTGCTACGGCCAAAATGAAGAAGCAAAGCTCGGGCCTTTATACTCCTCTTCCCCTGCCTGATGCCCCGTGACATGATGTTAGCATAGATTTTGTCTTGGGATTGCCACGTACCTCTAGGAAGCATGACTCGGTCTATGTGGTAGTTGACCGGTTCTCGAAGATGGCCCTTTTCATTCCCTGCTCGAAGACTTCAGATGCTTCGAGGGTAGCCCGCCTATTCCTTACTCATGTGGTGTGCAAGTTCGGGTTGCCTCGTACCATAGTGTCTGACCGTGATGTTAGATTCACCAGTTATTTCTGGAAGACACTGTGGCATATGTTGGGTACTCACCTCAAGTTTTCCACTGCATATCATCCCCAGACAGATGGTCAGACTGAGGTGGTCAATAGGAGTCTGGGTGACCTTTTGAGATGTCTTGTCAGGGACCGTGTAGGGGATTGGGATCTCATATTACCACTGGCAGAATTTGCATATAATGATTCGGTTAACAGGTCTACCGGTATGAGTCCATTCAAGATTGTCTCAGGTCGTAGGCCTAGGAAGCCAGTGGATTTTGTTCCCATGCCCATTCATGCACAAGTGTCTAAGTCTGTCGAGTCTTTTGCTAGGCATGTTAGGAGTTTGCACGACGACATCCGTCGTCACATTGAGGCCAGCAATGCACGGTATAAGGAGTTAGCCGATGCCCATCGACACCACCGTGAGTTCCAAGAGGGTGAATATGTCATGATCAGGGTAAGACCTGAAAGGTTTCCCTCTGGGATCGTAAAGAAATTACAAGCTCGCGGAGCCGGTCTATTTAGAGTGCTAAAACGCGTTGGATCCAACGCGTATGTTGTGGACCTGTCCGAGGAATATGGTATAAGCTCAACTTTCAATGTGTCGGATCTAGTTGCATATAGGGACCCAGCGGTGATCCCTAGTGAGTCTTTCGAGCCATCTCCCCCCATTGAGAGTGATCCCACACCTAAGTGTCCACCACCAGCCACATTTCCACGACAGCGAGAGCATATAGATCATATACTGGATGAGCAGGTGACAGTTACCAGGAGTGGATCCTACCCGCGCTACCTAGTGCGTTGGAGAGGGTGACCCCCCACCGAGGATACTTGGATCACCCGTGGATAGTTGCAGCGGATAGATCCGGACCTACTGGAGTGCTACCAAAGCGATGCTGACCCTTACTCGACAGGGTCGAGTTTCTCCCACCCGGGGAGAATTGGTGCGGACACTAGAGCGATCAAGAGGCACGAACCGGCGAGGTGTCGGTACCGTACGCGGAGCACCACTCGGGCTACATCGGCTTCCATCTGGCTCGGAGACAGTCTGGAGACTCCCCCTTGACTCTCGTTATTTATAGTATTTATTTGGACTTTGTGTGTGTAATGTGTGTTTTATTCGGATTGTAACATGAGTTTGTATGTAATTTGGGACCACCTGGGTCCCGCGGGCCCCCCATCCCTTCTCCCATTGATCCACCTCATCTCTTGGGCCCATGTGGGGTCAGTCAACCTTCCATGGTGGGATTCTAGAAGGGTTGGACCAAGGGGGGGACAAAGGGAAACAAAATTCAAAATTAGAAGCCCTAAGTCAAGGGGGTGTCCCCCATATATAGTATTATATTATGATTTTTAGTTTATTTTATTTAGTTCCAAATCACATGGGAGAATAAAATGTGGACTCTCTCTTTTACCCCTCCCCAACCCTAGATCTAGGGAGAGTTAGTGTCTTTTGTTATTTCACAAAAAATAGCATGTATTTTCATTTGATTGGAATTAATGAAAGAAAATTATTAGAATTTTCTCCAAAGAGCAATGGCCGCCCCTCTCTCTCTCTCCTCTCTCCCCCTTCTGTAGCTAGGAAGGCTGTAATCCTAAGGTGTGAAGCCTCCTCTATCAGTTCGTGAGATCGTCATCGCTGCCGCCGCCGCCTTCGTTCCGCCGTCGCACCACCGCCACCGTCGCCGGAGTTTTGTCCACTCAGGACAGCCCCTTAATCTCAGATTTCTTGCTCTCAGCCACGAGTTCATATGGAGCCCAAACTTTCAGGGTAAGTTCCAGGGGTCATCACCACGTCCTAAAAAACATCGTGGAGCTTTTAGTTTTTATTTTCCATTTTTCCATTTTCGTTCTCCACCTCCTCTCAAATCTGCCAGCAGTCTGCCTAGATTTCCATAACCCTGATAGGTCGTTCATGAACCCACCTTCTCGTGAGCCAAATGACTTGATATTTTTATTGGATGTTCTACCCACCTAATGCCTTGTCCACAAATTTTCTTGTGAATTTATAATCTCGTTCATATTTTCTAAAAATTCTCTTCGGATCCCAGCTCAGTTCTGCCTGCCACTGTCCAGATCCGACCACCCAGCAGTATAAAACACCTTTCCCCATCCAAACCTCCACCAAACCTTCATAAAAATTATCCCCGTTTTCCTCTCTCTCCCCTCTACAACTTTGAAGAAGAGCTCATCATCTGAATCGGAGGTCTACATTGCGGTCAATGCCAACTCTCAGAAAAGTTCATTTCTGCCCGGCCAGATCTGAAACATGGATCAGTCCGATTCTAAAATCCCCCATCAGAAGTACGGTCCCAACGAATTTTTTGGAGTCCCAGAGAGTCAAAGGATTTCAAGAGAGCTTTCCAACGGTACCTCTTGTGCGTCGATCCGACATTGGTGCTCGTCGCAGCAGCTTCTGTCGCTGGAGCACGCAGATCTGAAACTGAGTTTCAGATCCGTGGGCAGCAACTCCGACAAGTGCAAATCGGAGCCACCCGGCCTCCGACCGGTGTTCCAGCCCGACCGCCGTCCAGGGGAGCGCACCACCAGGGGTCACCATCCCAGCGGGACCCACCCCGTCCGATCTGGAGGACTGAGTAGCACGTGGGCCCCCACGTACCCGCAGATAGCGCTGTCCGGATAGCACCAAATGCGGATTTCGGCACCGACGGAGCGACATCAAGATGCTGCCCGTCAACCCAATTCCCGAGACACCCGGGCCCCACTTGTGACCTGTTACCTCCCTGCGTGGAGTGGGTCAAAACTTTGTACTGCAGTAAAACTTGTTTAACCAGGAGTTCGGATTTGGCCGGGGTTGTCTTCCCCACACCTGGAGCGTGGAGGTAACGGTCTTAACTCCTTGGCGTTCATTTGCTAGTTTAGTATATGGTCATATGCCGCTTTGAGTGTGTTAGGAGTCTAGCCCGTGAGTTAATGTCACCGCTGTGAGTAAGAGAGTGACCCGTCCTGTGGCTCGATCCGAGCACGGAAGTGAGTCGACCACCCTTGACTCTGTCGATTTCTCAACCGCGCAAATCCACTTTTCCCCTCACTTGGGACGACAAGTGAGCTTGCATTTCTATTAGCGACGTATAGCCCATAGGAACTCTTAGTGTCGGGCCAAAGTGTCTCCATCATTGTATGTTATTGGTCGCGTCCGCATTTAGAGTCTGAGGTCCGCATCACTTAGAGTCCCCGTGTCCGTCCCGCATCACCCTCGGGATAAGTGTAATGAGATTAGGCTCATCAGGAAGGGGGAGGAGAAAAAGGATCTCCGTGCTGACATGACCCATGGTGCACACGGAGGTAATGGACCCCAATGTCGGATGTGTGAAACTACGACTATGGAGTTGTTCGTAGCTTGGGGCCAACATGTTCGTCAACTTCCATTGCCAGTCTAATCTCTTAAGAAGGTCATCCAATGTATCAACATGGTGACAAGACCGAAAAATGGTGTGAAATGAGTTGACGGGCACTATTTGTAGTGCGGGGTCCACATGTGGGTAGAAAAAGGCTTTAGGGACTAAGCCTTGCCTGAGCCAGCTAAGAAGTGGCTCTACAATGACAATCTCACCCTTAGTAAGTAGGTATGGCTCCGACTGAAGTTTGAAGGGTGAAGGTTCTAGCACGACATCTCCCTCGGTTAGGGAAGGGACTTCCTCCATGATGGTGAGAGGACTTGGAGACTCCGTAGATAGCACCGGGTTCAGGCTACCGGCTACTACCTCATTAGGCTCGGGCAGGAGTCGTGCCCACATCCCACCTATCCTATCCATGCGGTCCATAAACATTTGCAAGAGATCGTCTAAGGTGTGGTTTGGACTAGAGGAATCTTGGTGGATTTGCTTGTATTCAATTGGCCTAGTCTTGGGTCTAGGCTCGTCTACATGCAGGGCTCGCTACCTGTGACTACGACTCACTTGGTTGGAGGTGACAGGGTGGGGTCGGGTGGAGGTGACTGGGCCGGGTAGATAGACCCTTCTAAGCTCGCCCTTCATCTCACGCCATGATTCTATAGGCCATTGCCTCCTAACTTCCCTCATGCGTTCAATGTCCTCCCATTTTTCGGTGGCTTCGTGAAAAAGCCTCTTTATGGGAAAATCAACTTCCATGGCTTCGGACATAATGTAACACTCAAAGTATTTGTCCATAGCGGCTTCCCATTCTAGGTAGTCGCTCGAGACTTTGGAGCCATAGAAGTCTAGGGCTTCGGGCCTACGGAGGTGGTAGGGTTGGGTTCCCTATCCTTGGGTGTGTCGCCACCATTCATATGACGTGGATTTTTGGGGATCCAAGGGACACGAGGAGCTATAGGATGGCCATGCCGACACTTGGTGCAACACAAACCGACAAGACACGACCGTAAAACGACAATGCAAAGTTGGAATGCAGACTCGACTACAAACCTAGACTCAACCAGTATCCGGTACATGGAGGAGGTATGATCCGAAGATCGAACTCACGCAAGTGTGCTACCTTCCCAATAGGCGTAACCTATCGTTCCGGGAACACCTTCTGATATACCGGGTAAAGGAATGCAATGCGACACCTGGGAACGACTAACCGACTACCCTAGACTTGACTTGGCACTTATACCAATTTGATGCGGGATGGTATGCGACTCGAGACAACAAGGGACTCTAGCTCGCGGACGTCCCTATGCGACGGAAGCGTGCGGATGTGCGCAGTTGAGAAACCGGCAATGAGTCGGGTAGTCAACTCTCTTTCGTGCCCGGATCGGATCACGGGACGGGTTTCGCTCTCTCTCGCAGCAGTGATAAAAAATATCGAGCTAGATTAACCTATCACTTGCAGCGGCATACAAATATATACAAGTAAAGCAAATGCCAAGTGGGGAGCGGACACGATACCTCCACGCTCCGGGCGTGGGAAGACGACCCTGGCAGAAACTCGTACTCCCGGTACACAGTAAATAAATAATTATAGCGGTAATTTTATGGCCCACTCCACGCAGGGAGGTAAAGGGCGACAACAATAACCCGGGAATACCAAGCTTGGGTTGATGGGCAGCAATTTGGAACTTTCTCGGGCCGGAGACGGGCTGCTAGTCCGGCTCGGTTCAGCGGGGCCCGAGGGACAGCAGGTGGGACTGGCTGCTGGGACGGCAGTACCCGGGCGTCTCCTTGCTGCGGTGGATGGCTAGGACACTGCTGATGGGTTGCCGATCAATGTCTGGGAGCGGCGGTCACCGAAGCTATCCCGGCGTATTTTATCGAGATTAACCGGTGGACTGATCTGCTGGCATGTTCTCGGATCATAAATACGTGCCTCCATGAAAAGAATTTTTGTGCCCAGATCCGATGTCGGAACGAGGCAAAATTGGTACCGATGGATAGAGGACTCAAAAGGATACAACATATAATTATTTCAGATCCATCCAGTAGAGGGATTAGAAAAGAAAATGACCGTTCCCAAGGTTCTTTTAATGACTCAGATTACAGACAGTCAGGACAGAACAAGTTCTGCCTGAAAATGAATTTTACCTGACATAAAAACGATGGATCTAAACTCTGATAAAATTATGGGTGGAAGAGGGGGATGTGAGGAACACGCATGATATTTTTGGGAATTTTTGGAGATGGCTAAGGGTGGGGGACAATACGACAACATGACACTACCTCGCAGATCTGCTGATGGGCAGACTGTCCGGGGTGGAAATAAAATTACGGGAAAAATACTAAACGTAGGCGAAATGACATGAAATTTGAAGTGGGGTTGGGGGATGATACGAGGAACAAACCCTCAAAATTGGAGCTCGAACAAATCTCTTGATTGGGATATAAAATTTTGGCTTCAAGCTTCAATCCAAGAGTGGACAGAACTCCGACGAGGCGGCGGTGGTGGTGCGACGGCGGCGGCGGCGGCGGTGCTGAGCTTCTCAATCATAGAGGGGGTGGTGGGGAGGTTTCACATCTCTGAAAATTCGGAGCTATCACAGCTCCAAGGGGAAGAGAGGGTGCCCTTGGGCAAATTGAGCAACAAATGGAATTTTCTCTTCATTAATTGCTAAGGAATTCACAAAATACATGGGTTATATAGAAATGGAAAAAAGACATAAACTACCCCTAGATCTAGGGTTAGGGAGGGGTAAACAAGGGATAGGATAATTAATCCCCCCATGTGGTCAAATGATCAAATTAAATAAAATACAACATAAATAAACTATATTAAAGGGGGGAGCATCTTGGACTTTGCTTGGTCCAAGTTTGAATTTTCTTCCACCTTGTCCCCCCTTACTCCAAGTCTAATCTTGGACTTTGAACTAGCCCCAAATGGGCCCTAGATCCTAGGTGAACCAATGGGAAAGAGGGTGGGGGCCCTGCTGGACCTACTGACATTTTACATAGAAACCCAAAGGCCTTTTTGCAAAGAAATCCAAATATTTCTAATGACTAACCCTTTGGCTTATAATGCCTTACAATTACAAACCCAATTAGCCAAGGATATAAATGTAAATAAAAGGACACAAATACAAAAAATAAAATGTTAGTGCCTAGTGTTAATTCCCATCAATTGATCCCAAGACCTCCTTGAGTGTACCATTCGCTTTTCAAAATCTTCGACTTCTGCCATCTTCGCAAATTTTGCATATCACCGTTATGGTGGAGTTGGTTATGCGTATGTGCACTTGAAGGAGTTTCTTTATGAGTCGCCCCAGTTTCGACATGATCAGCACTTGATGGCCTATTTATTTGGTCTATCTCTTGAAGATTCGACCCGGGATTGGTTCTTATCTCTTCCGCAAGAGCAGATTGTGAATTTCCAAGTTGTGCAACAAAAATTTATTCAGCAATATCAAGACCATGTTGGGCCCAAGTTTTCTATGGTGGATCTGGCCCATGAAAAGATGAAGCCCGACGAGGAGTTCTCCACCTTTGCTGACTGCTGGCGTCGCCTTACCGCGCAAGTCCTGGGGCACATTCCGGAGGGGGAGCAGATCAAGATGTTAATTTCCAATGCAACGCCCGAGTATCGGTTTATCTTAGCCCTTAATCATATCACCTCCTGGCAACAATTATGTAGCTGAGCCCGCTTCATTCGCCAACAACTCCAAGATCCCCTTGACCCCGAGTCTTCTCCACCTTCCACGCCCATATACCCCTCGCCATCCACATATTCGCCCTCCATGAGTCAGCCTTCCACCACATATCCGCCCTCCACAAGTCCACCTTCTGCTCCTACATACCTGTGCACTCCCACGTATCAACCTTCCACAAGTCAGCATTCCGCTCCCGCATATCCGCCTGTATCTCCACCCCCAGTCAAGGGAGCACCACACCTCGAGTAGGTAGATGTCGTCTATTACATTCCCGCTCATTATACGTCATTGCCAAGTCCTTCTACTAGCCATGTGCCCTTACCTACACAACCTCCACAACCTTCCCCTCGGCATCCGCCTTGCCCGAAGTGGGCTCCTTGCACTCCGTTGCTGGAGTGTCTTTCTAATATTTTCAGGGCTTTCATGGTCACTCATGCATTGCAGCTCCCTCCGATTTTGCCTTGCCGACCCGCGATCGGCAATATGCTTCAGTTCTATGATTATCATCGCCAGCAAGGGCACTTGGTCGAGGATTGCCCCGAGTTCTGGGATTACATTTATGACTTCAAAGATCAGAAGAGGATCGATTGGTCCGCCATTCGCAAGGTTGTTCTACATCTCCGCAAGTAGTAGCAGCAACAAGCAACGCCGCCCAGGCACCCGTCTCTAATTAAAGACCAGGGGCACCCCTGTGATTCTTCACCTAGCACTGTGCCTGCTCCGTCGCCTACTCCATCACCCGTTACCTCATTATCTCAGCCTTCCCCTACTCCAACTCCACCTCCACCAACCCAAGCCTCTGCTTAGGCTAGTGCTTCTCCTACTTCCTCTACTTCTATTACCACCCCCGCTTCTGGTCCCGATGCCGCCTGGCACGTCGTGTCGATACACCGATGGTAGGCGCCACGACCCTCCTCTTCATCATCTCCGCCATCTCCAACACCTTCTCCATCACCAACCCAATCTCCACTACCCCCATTGCCTATCCCATCTCCACCGTCTTCTCTGAAGTTACCTTTGCCAGAGCCTGAGCGAGCTTCACCTACACCTACGCCTTTACCTCCTCCTACGCCAGAGCCTATCATTACCACCTCGCCTTTGCCACATTCATCCTCGCCTTTACCTTTACCCTTACCTCCACTTGAGCCTATCGCTATCCCTCTTCCTACGCTTTTTGAACCTATTCCTTCTCCAACAACTTCCACCCCACGAAGCGGGTGTGCGCTACCTCTGGTGCCCCTCGGGTCTGGTCCCCAGGGAGACGATGAGCCGATTTAGGATGATTCTATGCCGTTTATGCATTTCAAGATTCATGATTTCATCTGCCGCATGCCATTCCGCATCCCGAACTCTGGCCATTCTGGGAATGATGAGCCTACACTTCCCATGATGATTGTCAAGAAGTGTTCCCTTGCCTTGGTGCTAGTTTCTTCTCGAGCGAGACCGGTGGCAATCTCATTGCACGTCGAGAAGTTCACTATTGATGTTGTTATTACCTCTCGCTCCGTTGCTGCTCAGTTCACTGGCCAAGAAGGGTTCTTCACCCGAGTTGTGTTGACACGTATAGCTGCCAAAGGTTTGATGCATTCTATATTCAAGGGGAAATTGGTCGTATTCTCAGCATTCTCCAAGGATATTCTATGCACCTTATGCCATCTCCCTCGGTTTGTTAGTGGGCCGGCCACGTCAACGCCGCGCATTACCCTCCCTAAGTCTCATCCGTCTCTTCTATCAAGGGAGTTGTGCTTCACGGCTGACCACCAAGTGGAGTTGCCAAATCTCCATGTCTTGGTGTCGAGTGACAAGACTCTGTGGTTCCGTGATGTTCAACATTTTGAGGAGTTACCTGTTCAAGAATGTCCACACGACATTAGCACAGGGTGCCTAGGGGCAACCGCCCTAGCAAAGCTGCATGTCCACAATCGGGCCAGGCCGACTACTAGATGGTCTCGCTATTTGAGAAGACATTACAGATCAAGAAGCCCGAAGGTCCGAGCCCGCGCCTGGCGGGTCCATTTCCAAGATGTTTTTGCTAAGAAGAAGAGGCGACGCAAGTACAAGGGCCGTCAGTTCTGCACTCAAGGGGCCACCACTTCCTCTTCCCCTTCTTTCCATTCATCATTTCTGCTACTCAGCTCCCACCCTTGGGTGGTCTATTTTCCCTCTTCCAATCCTAATTCTATGATTTTCTCCTCTTTTTCGAGGTCCGCAAACCCCTATTCCTCTTCTTCCCATTCGGATCCTCCGAATTTTCCACCCACTCACAATTTTAGGCCTCGGCCTATGTCATCTATTCATCCCAATTTTAAGCCATCACCCGATTCTTCTTCCACGGGACTCTCGGGTGTTGCCTCTGATCCTTCTCTGACCCTGTCGGATGACCATCGTTCTCCTTCTCTGACCCTGTCGGATGTCCATGATTCTTCTTCTCCGACCCTATCAGATGTCCACAACTCTTCTTCTCCGTTCACGTTGGATGATTACTCTTCTTCTTCTTCATCTTCGCAGCAATCTCATAATCTTTCTATTCCCTCTGTTTCACCCTTTCAGGGTCGTCACCCTTTTTCATGCTGTTTTCAAGGATTTAGGCCGCCTTGACCTCAGTTGATCTCTGTCTATTCTGCATCTGATTCCTTGTTATCAGGGTCTCTGTGCCTTAGTGAGGGAGTTCTAGCCTCGTCTCTCTTCCTTTTTAATCATTTTTCGTCTAGTTTGGTGTCTACCGCTCCTTCGTGTTGAGGAATCTTCAATCCTTATCATCCTCTCCATTTTATCCTAACAAGCAAGGAATGCAAAGCTCGTGCTGCTCGAAGCTCGATGATCAAGGTCGCTTCAGGACGCTGCTTTTCACTCCATGGATTTGTAAGGTATCTTTATTTTGTGCAAGAACATGCCATTATTTCTATCACTATTATTCTTGTGCATTGTTGGTTCCTCGACATGCTTGAGTGGCTTTAAGAAGTCTTAGTTTGGTCAAATGAGTTCACTTCTGCAGCATCTTAGGCCGGTGATAGCTCCGCGCTGGGAGTCTAGTTCTTTCCCCGATCGTTGAGGGTGACCTTGAGTATGGGTTTTCACACACTACACATCAAGCTATAACCGATTTTCCTTTGAGCAACACCGTTGCTACTTTGGCCATACCATGGGTATGCACCAAGGCCTTTTCTTTTCTCCGCTTGGCCAAGTGCAGGGGCAAGAGATGGACGGATGAGATGACCAACCTAGGCGCTCTCTAATACGAGAGTGGTCACAAATAGGGGCAGTCTTGACCCTCAAAAATGAGCTTTCATGATATGTCTATCCAATAAGGGCTATAAAAAATTCATTCAATGTTAAAATTATAAAACAAAGGCATGGAAAGAGTGGCAGAACAGTTCCCCACGGGACGTCATGAGCCCAGTCGCATGCGTGCCTATAAATATGGGTCTCAAAATCAAAGACATAAAGCCCTAGCGTAACAGACTGTATCTTTGAGAGGTAGTGCCCTAGAAGGAATTCAGATCTTGATGTCTCTCATCCTGCATAAAGCTTGTCTCCAATTTTTCTTCTGCTTCTCCCTCTTAGGCTGGGTTGTATCCCGGGTATGGCCTTAGTAGGGGCACCATTCTTTAGAGGTGGTTGGTTGTGGTAAGCCACCCTCACATGCATGCCCTGCTCAAGGGAAATCTTTAATGAAATGGGGAGGAGCGACGATCCCTCGCCAATAGTTCGAGCCTGTCTTTAGGTGCTGCAGATTACATTTCAAATCAAAATTCTAAAAAAAAAGTCAGATATTGTCAAAAATCTAAAAAAAATCAAATATTGTCAAAATCCAAAAAATCAAATATTTCAAAATCCAAAAAAGGTCAAATATGTCCAAAATCCAAAAAATCAAATATTGCCAAAATCTCACAAAATCAAATATTTTAAAGTCCAAAAAAATCATATATTGTCAAAATCTAAAAAAAATAAATATTTTTTAAAATCTTAAAAAAAATCAGATATTGTTAAAAAAATTCAAAAAATTGCAAAATCTAAAAATATTTCTCTTTTTGTTCCTTTCTGTCTATTTGTCTTGAGGACATGTATAATTCGTTTGTTAAGTGTGCAGGTTGCAGGTGTCCGAGTTTCCTTGCTCTCTATCATTTGCTCTACCTCCTATTCATATTTTCTGGTATGTTCTCTTCCTCAATCCAATCTCTCTATCACGCCCCGAGCGCGGAAGGAACACGGTACACGTGACGAGTTTATATCGATCATGTCAATCAGAGCACGAGGAAATTCGACACAAAGACAGAGTACGCAAATAACAAGATATTAATAATAATAACCATAATCCAATTCCACAATTTAACCACATATCCATAATAGTGATAATCCAAAACCATAAAGATGATGATCCATAACCATCCATGTGGCTACAAGCCTTAACATATTTTCATGATGACTCACATAACTGAAAGGAAGTACTATGACAAGGGACTCCAAAGAAAAGATCAAGACGCGACTAGACACGACTAGGTGATGGCTCCGCGTTCAGAAGCTCTACACTCTTCACTCAGTCTCATTCCCCTCCGATTGGTTGTCGCTATCCGAGTTACCTGAAAAGTGGAGAAAAACTTGGTGAGCGAATGTTAAGTAGGATTTATATCTCAAGAACTAGCAATGCTTTAAGTAGTTACATGTTATGTGCAATGTAGGTAAGGCTATGCATGATGAACGATCACGATGTCAAGAACTTTAAAGATGAATCACTCATGATGTCAAGGTAATAATAAGGAACTATCAAGAGTTTGCACTAATTTTCAAGGGGAGATATTATCAAGTATTTCAAGCATGTAAATAATAAGCCTTGTCACGAAATTTGGCTATTTAAAGCAAACAAGTACTCGCCCGTTCTGGGCCACGCAAGTCAAGTCAAGCACGTGAGTAATCGCAAGTATTATCACGAGAGAGTGAGTGGAAGGCCTTATATCTAGAACGACAAGTACTCCGGTACAATGTCACACCGTGGTCAATCAACTCCCATGGACACAAGTACTTTCGGGTGCTCCTCCCAGGACCAAACCGGGCCCTATACGCACAGGCATTGAGTCATGTAAAGTTTCTAGACATCCACTAGTTATAGCCAATAGAATTTCAAGGAATAAGCTCATGTAGGATGATAAGATAGATTCACGGAAGTTAAGGAGATCAAGGATAGAACTTTACATAAAGCCGGACCATGATAAAAATCTCATGAAACTCGTGACAAGCCAAGAAAACAGGGTGGAATTGGCGCGCTCCTGGGTGCCATCTTTTTCAGAATTGGCGCCCTGGAAAGGGGCACCCATTCTGTGAAACAGAAGAATTGGCGAATACTCAAGGGGCGCCCATTCAATTAGTGCCCTCTGGAATGGTCGCTTATTCCAGAGACACAGGAAATACTCATAAGGGCCCGGGACAGCACCATGTGAGGGATGGATCACCACGTTTCTCCAGAGGGATGTGACATTCAATTGGATTCCAGGGTTTTTTTAGGGTACAACCTGCTCGGCGGCCTTGGGGGAATCCAAGGCTTCGCTTAGACTTACGGAGGTCCCAATGATGAAATCATCAGTCCGAAGGAAGGAATACCCCGCGGAGGGCTCAATCATCACCGAGAGTTAGGGGCTATGCGGAAAATAACGTAAAACGTGGGACTGCATCTACGGACTGAGACACAGTGCCATAGACCTGCGGTATGGGCCGAGAAACGCCATAAATCTGTGAGAGAGGAAACTGCACCTAACCCGAGGTCGCCATTTAATGGAATAGGGGATTTCTGAGTAGTCGCTCAATCATATTCATAACTAAATTTTATTGAAAATAATAAGAATTAAAGACACTATGCACAGGCGTTAATTCAAACAATTTTCAGTAAATCAATATAATTAATTACAATTAGCGACCTTGTAAAAGGGAGCTTATTCATTAATTAACGTCTACTGCCAGCTCGCAAAATCTGAATTTCCAGATGTTTTCCTTTTTACTAATATTTTTGCAAATAATGCCACTGTATAGGGGTGTTTATTATTTAATTAGCGACTATGAGACTTTCGCCCATTATTTGTCTGATGCCACGTATCGGACAGGTACAATCATAGACACATGGTATTTTCAGTTTATCAAATCAGGAAAGTAAAGACATGCACAGGTAGAGAAAAATATACAGGTTCCAAAAACATGTTCGTGCATTAAATTTAGCATCAGGTTACATAGTTATTTAATTTCTAAGCATATTTATTTATTAAATCATGTTAAAAGATATGGCGGCATGGCTATGGTCGCGGATTAATGGACGACCAAGGGTCTGTCGAAAAATTTTCAATTCACGACTCTGTGCACTATCGTTCATCAATTGACGCCCAGAGGGTGGTCGCTATTTACAAAACTCACTAATACAATGCTAAAACTCATGGAAAACATTACCGCATGACCTATATGCATGTATCTCACTTTTTTACACATTGGGCTTCGTTTGCTTGAGAACACCTACCTTTAAGTTGAATAACGATGATCGGGGACGTGAAGGAGGCAAAGGATGAAGAACACGTTCCCTTCTTGCAGGAGGAAGGAGATAGCAGAGGAAGAAGACCCCCAAGCCTTGTTCGAACATAACGGGAAGAAGAGAATGCAAGCAGAAGGATTGAGCTCCCCTCGACGCTGTCGTAGAGTCTTCCCTTGAACACAATGGCAATAGCCCATGCACATTCGACAGAGGGAACGTTATATAGAGGTGAGGTTTCTAGAGGGTTCGAAGCTCAAAGATGGCGGGGCTTTAAAACATTCCCGACGTTACTTGTCCCTTCCCTGTTTACGGCCGCTAGCCATATATTGTTTATAAAACCCTAAAGCTAAACCTCGTGCTACGTCATTCACGTATGTGGGTTAGGCTACTGCTAGGTTCGAATGGGCATTTGGGTTTGTCATCATGGGTTTTTGGGTTTAAAGCTTATATCTACTACGTGGGCTTTGCTTTGGTGGATATATATATATACACCAAGGGTTAGCTTCCAATAGGTGAATGGGTGAGAGCCCATATATGATATTAATCCATGCATATTCGTGGGTTTAATATGTGGACTAAGGGTTGTGTGTTTTAAGGAATTAATGGTTCTCCTTATGAGTGGGTCATGGCCCATTTAAGGTATATAGGTTGGTTGAGTTTTTTAAACATTTAATTGTAGTGCTTTATTTATTTAGTGAAAGGTTTAATTTTCTCATTATTTTTCTCCGGGGTGCAACACTCTCGATCTTTCTGAAGTTCATGTCCTTCTCAGCTTTTGTTTATCTTGCTTCGCTTCATCATGTCTCCATGAGAGGGCTTTACCTCATGATGATGAACCTGACGATTCTGCTTCTTCTGATCTTGGGTTTTGATTGAGGAGCGTATTTGTTTGTGTCTTTCGTCCCGCCATATCCTTGTCACCCGTGTCTATGTCCCTCCGTGTCGTCACGCGTGTCTTTGTCCCTCCGTGTCTATCTGGGTTTTTCATCCCACGTGTGTCTTATCCTACCATGCTATGTGTTGTTGTTGTCCCTCGTGATGTTGTTGTCCCGCATGCCTTTGTCCCACCATATCTTGTCCCACCACGTGTGTTGTCCCACCGTGTTATGGTGTTGTCTTGCCCCACCATACTCTTTAGTCCCGCTCACGCTTATTATTTGTTTATGTGATGTCTTGCATATGTTGTTCATGTGATTTCATCCTTCGTTATGTTATGTTATGTTATCTTTCATCCATCTTTGTGATGTTGTGTTATGTTAATGCTTGTTCTCTAGTTGTTAGTTATCTTATATTCAAAAAATTAAAAAAAATGACATTTCACTTGGCAGGTAAGTCAGGTATAGCTCTCTATCCCAGCTCATTGTTGCATTACTATATGGTATCTACATTATTATAGCCTCTCAAGGACCGGCTGGTTATCCGTGTGTTCTGGGATCTGATGTTCCCCTTTAACAAAAACGATCGATGATGATTTAGGAGCATACAGTTAATCGTTGGATAAGCCGCTCGTTTGAGTTGGGTGGGGGACGATGGACTTTGTATCACACGCCATGATTGCAAGAAAACTCTTGACCCTGTCTTGCTCGGTCTAGCAATAATATCCTTGAGTACTTTCTATTTTATGCTTTCTTTGCATTCGTTTTGATGATTTCTTTATTTTAACCCAGCATGCATCATGTCATTTTTGAGCATTCACGTCTCGTAATTCTCTCAAGGTTTCTCTTCAGCAATGGTTGATTATACTTCAATTCTCTTGGATAAGAGATTCTCATTCCACTCCGAATTTGATCATTTTCTCTGATCTGCCTACTTGGTCTGGTTGGCCAGCGTGATTCTTGTCTGGATTTTATCTCAGTTTCAATTCTCCTTTTCCAGCTTTTCGACTGTGTTCTTTCCGATCACCTCATTGTCTGTGGATTGTGTCCCCCAATAAGGTTGGTCGTGTTTCCTTTTTCCCCTTAGCTTAGTTCTCCAGACATGTCTCATCCTTGTCATCCATTCCTTGTCGTTAGTTCGACGTTTTCGGGAGAATTCCTGTCACTTGATTGGTTGAGACGAGTGTCCTTTGTCTTGATGCCCACTTTTCAATTCTCTCTGCTTCATCTCTGCTTCATCTCTGCTTCATCTCCATTTCATATTGCTTTCGCTTTTGCTCCATCTCCTTTCCATTTCGCCTCCGCGCCGCTTTCGCTCATTCCCTTGCAAAGTAGACATCAAGGAGGGGCATTTGTTGACACCCGTTTTTAGCCTACAAGTCGAGTTATTTCTCTTATTTTCCTTTATTTTGCCATGAATTATCCATTATTTTTTAGCCTTCTTTAAGCCTGTTTCGAGCCCATTTTTTGGTCATTTCTAAGCCCATTAAGCCTTGGAGCCATTGGAGAACGTTTCCCTTTTAAAAAAATAAAAAAATAAAAAAATATTTTTTCAAAGTCACGGTCAACTGTTGACTGTGACCATCATGTCACGGTCAACTCTTGACCACCTCCTCCCCTTTTCTGCCTTGAGAGTCCTAAGTATTCTGGACTTTCTACGCACGCGTGGCTCCAAGACCTCCTACCAGGGCTGATATCTTCGAGATTGAAACTCCTAATCGATTTCTATCTTTTCTGGGCTCTTACCCTTGATATTATCTCGAGATTGATCTATCATACTCAAATTTTGGTGCACTTTATCCCCTAAAATCTTGGGAGAACTTTCTAGGTTTCCTGCAAATTCTATACAAACTTGCCCAGTTCGCAGGTCGCGACGGGGGGCTCTTCTTCGGTTCAGGGCGAAGCCATGCTGCAACGTCAACTCATTTTTTTTTTAATCCACTCAATACCTGTGAGGCGGGAGAGAAGGGAGCGAGCCGCCCTCAAAGGAGGGAGGAAGTGCTCCACTTCCTAACGCCAGGCAGGGTAAAATTTTATTCAAAAAGGCAACAGTACAGAAGATGGTTAATGACGGAGAGAAGGGCATCCAATCTTGTCCAGACGGTATGGCCCTTTTACAGTAGTAGGGAGCTCCTCCCAAGATGACCAAAAAGAGAAAACGGATAGTGAGCAACCAAGGCCGGCCAACATGTCAGCCACTTGGTTGGCTTCCCGGTATACATGAACAATAGAGGCATGTAGCGACCTAGACAAGTCCGCGACCTGACCCATAACAATCTGCAGCCGCCAAGGGCAAGCAATTTTACAGGTCACAACCTTAGCCAATACAAGGGAGTCCGTCTCTACAAGGATGGATGGGATGCCACGATCCAAACAACAACGAAGGCCATCACGTAGGGCCAAAGCTTCTGCCTCCAGACTTGAGACAACAAGGGGATATGCAGCAGCAAAAGCGAAGATGATGTGGCCTTGAGAGTCGCGGAGGGCACCTCCGCCCCCTGCTATTCCCATGCCCCGCTTGAAGGCACCATCAACGTTGAGTTTAAACCGCCCGGGACAAGGAGGAAGCCATCTGATCAATCTCGGCACTGAAGGCTGCGGGTCCGGAAGAGAGATACCCCATGATGCTAGCAGCACGCGGTCCACCAAGCATGGGCCACGCCCTTTGAACTTGTAGGTCTGCGAGATGGAGCGGGCGGACATCATAGTACATCAGAGAATCGATCTGGAGTTCATAGGCTGCCCTTCGAACCGTGCCTTGTTCCTGCTATACCAAATTTCCCATATAGTAGCGAGAAAGATACAACGGGAGAGGCAACAGCCATAGAGTTGAGGTGTAGGGACTGCAAGAATTCAATGACCGCGGTGCCCACTGATCGGGCTGTGGAGCTGTGGAACCGCAAAATAGAATGGAGGCCTACCCAAACATCCTTTGCAGTGGCGCTATGGAAGAAGAGGTGGAGGGTGCATTCAGCCGAGGGAGATGGGCAGCAGCTGCACATCGAGCAAAGAGGAATGCCACATGCAGAGATAGCATCATCGACGGGAAGGCATCCACGCAGGAGTCGCCAAGATAGCACCGACCATTTAAGTGGGAGATGGTGGTTCCATAGCAGCGACCATTCGGAGGTGCTAGCAGCGGACAGCAAACGCCGCACGGAGGCGGTGGAGAAGCAGTTTGAGCCTTGCGTTCCCGCCTGGCTAGGGAAATGGGGAACGGGAAGAGGCCTTGCTCTTACCCTTGATATTATCTCGAGATTGATCTATCATACTCAAATTTTGGTGCACTTTATCCCCTAAAATCTTGGGAGAACTTTCTAGGTTTCCTGCAAATTCTATACAAACTTGCCCAGTTCGTAGGTCGCGACCGGGGGCTCTTCTTCGGTTCAGGGCGAAGCCATGCTGCAACGTCAACTCATTTCTTCGATCCCAACCTGAAGAGGGAAGTATTGGCTTCAATTTTCACCGCTGAAGGCTTATTTTCCTCATCTCTACTCTTAGTTATTCGCTTCCACTTTTAGCAAATCGTCATAGTTTGCACAATTTTATGCACGTTCTACATTTTTCTCCATATTGCATCGCTTCTCCCCGCAGTTATATAGCGTGATAATTCATGTTCTTCATATCCATGCATTCACAACACACACACCTACCTTTTGCACCCGTTTTTAGGGGTTAAAAACCTCTCCCGGTGCGTTCTTCCCCCTTTTCTACCACTGTTTTACACATCCGGGACAGGTTCTACACCTTCATGTTTCCAATGAGTTTTCCCTTGTTTTGTTGTCTTTGATTTGCAGGAGAGCGAGAGAACGTGAGGCCCTCTTCTTCTAGCCGGCTGGAAGGTGAAGAGGTCTGATTCCACAAGTTTCGCGCGTCCTGTTGCTTGCGCATGATCACGTTGTAGCGGTCACCTTTAGCCGCAATTTTTTTCTTCTTTTCCCAAGGTACGCAGTAGGTTTTCACTCATTGTAGCATCTATTTCCTATTGCTAATCCTTGGGTGGCGATCACGGTTTACTTCTATATCTCCATCGCCATTTTCTTTGCTCACATTGTTGCATGTTCATGCATATATATTAGTTTGGGGGCGGGGTAGATAGTTTATCTACAATCGGGAGATGCAAGCATGCATACATATGTTTATGCAATTAGATACGAGCGAATATACAGGCGGGAGTTGGTCTCCTTATTTGGAATCGTGTATAGGAGTTGGGATTAGTAGAATCACGGGTAGAAGTAGGTCTCGACTTGACGTGATTTGATGGAAAACATATTATCATGACTTTATTTAACCGTTCACTTATATGTTTATTTGACATAATCTAAGAAGATTTCGGCAGCACCTCCCCTGCCCCGAAGAGTATCGGGGAGGGTATAGGAGACTCGTCCACGAAGTATCAAGACAAACTCCGAAATGACGGTCATGCCTAAACGGCAATCTCTACCCTATGATGAGTGGGGAACCCAAGGGCTAGCCCTCTGGGTAACCACGGTCACTCGTAGGGCTATCGATCCATAGTGGCTTTTCATTATGAGACCGCGTTAATCATAGCGGTGCATGCATATGGACCCTCGAGTGTGGATCTGGCATAACCACATTCAGGCGGACTCGTATGTTGTCGAGACAATATATGCCGAGAATGGCACTTATTAATGATTTATTTCCTTTTGGTGGATACTTGGTCATCATAATTCGGCATAAGTAGCTGCGAGGCCGTTACCACCATAGGGTATAGAAACTGAGCGAAAAACCCGAGAAACATGATACGAAATTAAATCGTATATTCCTAATGGAATTTCGGTAGTATCTCCCCCAACCCGAGAATGTATCGGAGGAGATGTATGGGAAGTTTGACCATAGCAAGTGGAGACGAACTCCATAAGAATCAGGCATGCCACGATGATAGCCCGGACCCCATAGTGGATGACAAATCTTCCGAGGACTCGCCCGTCGGGAGACTCGGATCATCCAAAGGTCGTAGACTATGATCGCCAACTATGTTAACCCGAGGACCGTGACGGCATATACATAAGGGCTGCGATGAGCTCCGGTATAACCGTGGGCTAGTGGGTTTTAGGAAGTCGGAGCAGTACACGCCTCTGAGGCGATTTACTATCCACTCAGAGAGTGGTCGGAAAACCAGATTATATGAAAGCGGGCGGGAGAACCACCGTTTGCACCCATTTTGTTGACTGGGGGTCATGCTAGAAGGCTTAGCAAACCCTTGCCAACGATGGGTTGTGGTGCATAAAGTTCTAAACTCAGGAAATGGGACAAGCCAGGTGATCTGACGGTCATTGCATGAGGGGACCATTGATCTGGCGGCCAATGAAGGTGATCTGGTGGCTGGGTTGGGTGGATCTGGCGGCTGGTTCAAACATATATATATGCATAACTAATCCAAGGAACGGCGGCTGTGCATATCTGGTGACCTGGCGGCTAGCTTAGCATCCAGATATGTATATTCATATACATACGTAATTAAATGAGCTGGCGGCTGGGTAGATCTGGGTGAACTGGCGGCCAGGACCTGGAGGGACAGAAGGTATAGCACGGCGGCCATATGGGGAGTGCAATCTGGCGGCCAGCCACTTAAGGTGGTCTCGCAGTCATCAGGAAGGGAAGATGGGCTATCCGGCGGCCATGGGGAAAGCTTCCCGGCGGTCATCGGGAGTTGGAGGTAATATGGCACGGCGGCCATGGAGAGCATAGAGGGAGCTGTGCTACCCGACGGCCAAACCAGGTGGGCAGGGAGAAACTGTGGCCCGGCTGAGAAATGTGTGGGTGAAGTTGGGAGGCGGCGGCCAGGAGAATGGACCTAGTCCGGCGGCCAAAGGGGAGTGAGCTAGGGGGCCAAGGGGGCCCTGGTCCGACGGCGGGGGTGAGCAGTGAGATGGGGAGAGATCTGTGGGCGAACAGGGCCTATTCGGGGCGCTAAGGAGGTGTGCACCGGCGGCAGGGACAGGATACGGCGGCCAAGGAGGGGATGGCCCTGGTCCGGCGTGGCTGGGAAGGAAGTGAAAGAGTGAAGAGGGTTGATCCGGCGGCTAGGGAGGGAATGCCTCCTGATCTGGCGCGTCAATGCCTTGGCCGCCGGATCAGTCCCCGCGATCATTCTAACAGCCCTGGCGATGAGAAACGAAAAACGGCGTAAGGACAGGACTATCCGTGACCATCTAAAATGTCTCACAACATCCAGAGACACCCCAGCATCAAAGGGACAGTGACATATGATAGATTGACGCTTGATATCATAAAAACATTGCACGTTTGTTACTCTGTTCCGAGCAGAGGATGAAATCATTCCCTTTACTATATCCCTCATTTAACATATGACCAGGGACCATGCTTAGAGAGCCGCAAATCCCTGGCCTCGATTGAGGATGCAAATCATCATCAGGATTCACCGGATATGAGATGGCATTGAAAACAATCCGAAAATCGATAAATACACGGGCTCACGTAGACGGAGCCAAAGCCCACAGAAAGGAGAATGACAGCATGCCTGTAACTCCGGAGAAGGAACAATTTGCGCAACGTGAGTTTATTCCCACTACATCCGAGGTGCTCTCAGTAGCAAGGGAGAACAAAGGAAATCAAAGAACTATTTACGGAAGATTGAAATAGAAAGACAAGATCATGAGCTATTCGCAGCATCAAATCATCCTAACCTTTTGTTCCATGCAGCAGAATTAAGGATATTACAATCACGTACGAATTTATAGGGAAATGGGGAGGGGGAACTATAGCCCGATGGGCACAAACTAGTGGAAACCCACCTAAAACATAGAAGAAATAGAAGATTTCACTTCTGGGCCCAAGCTCGTGCTCTCTCCTTTCACTTTGTGCCTCTCTCCATTTCTTTCCCCTACACTCTATATGTTATACCCTGGATTCTTCAGATCGGAATCGGAGAGTTTTCGGAACACTTTCGTGGGTCCCTGATTGTATTTTAAGATCCACTCGGGTTTTTCCTTTGTATAATTTACGAAACCCCGTGGAGAGTGAACCGTTGAGTTTTGAGACTCTGGGACGCTACAGATGCATTGTGCTCCTTCCGAGGATCGCGGGGACTATTTTCTCATATTTTTCTGAGTTTATCAAATTTTGGGATAAAAATCAGATTTTAGGAAAATTATTAATTTCCTATTTTCTTTTCCTTTTAACCCTCTCTCTCTCCTCTCTCTTCTCACGTTCTCTCATTCTCTCCCTCTGTTCTCTCTCCTCTCTTCTCCTCTCCCCCAGGGCGTATGATCGTGGCGGAGCTGGACGAGGTGGTGACGATGTGGAGCTGACTTGGAGTGTGACGGCGCGAGAATCGGAGCGTGGCATTGGCGCGATCCCATTCGTGGATTTGAAACCAGCGTGGGTTATTCGTGTGATGGTTTTCGACATGGTTTGACCATTTCGGCTCACGAGATCTTCGGTGGAGGTAGGGGGATGGATACCCTACTGATTTTCTGCTTCCTCTCGTGATTTGGAGCCGAACTGTGTGAGCTTAAGCGGGTTTTCTTGCTTTAAGGGCGAAAGCATGTTTCAAGGGTGTGAGCCGAGATCGCTGTTCCAGGCGACGATTTTTAGTTTAAATGGTATCATTTGAACTCCTGGCATGTTGGGATTCGATTCCCGCCAGTTTAACTCCGTTTGGTTGTGATTTGGGGCCGGTACGAGGCCGTTTTCCCTTGTGGCTCATTTTGGGTCGATTCGTGAGAATTGCCCATTTTCAGCCGTTTCGTGGATGGTTTGATCCCTTCCGACTTGTGGAAGGTTGATATCGACTCTAGGGATGTTTCCCCGTCGTTTAGGAGCGATTGGGGCATGGAAAGACCGACTTTTGAGCCTTCCTACGATTTTCGCACCGGTAGGAAGTAGCGGTCAAAGCAGAGACCGCTACTCGGAGAAACGGTATAAGAAGGACCACTATCTGGCTCGTAAAAAGGGTTTCTGTGTCAGTTTCAGGTTGCAGTCTCGCGACCAACCGTAATTTGGTAGTGGCGGCCCTGTGCTGACTGCTACTTTCGTGTAACGGTCCAAGGGTGACCGTTATCTGGTTTCAATGGTTTTAAGTCGGTTCGGGGTAGCAGTCTAGCTCCCGACCACAAATTGGCAGTGGCGGCCATAGGAGGACCGCTACTTCCTGGAAACGGTCCCAAGGAAACCGTTATTTGATTAAGTTGGTTCCTAGTAGCGGCCTTGCGGATAACCGTCTTTTGAAGTAATGGTCAGGTAAAGGACAGCCACCAGGATGGCTTATCGTGCTTTTTCGAGAAGCATTCGAGGCGGTTTGAAGATGGCGGTCTCGCCAAGACCGCTACCTTCAAGAGACAGCCATAGGAGGACCGTCACTTCCAAGAGACGGCCTTGAGCAGACCATTTCCTGCCTATTCTATTCTGTGAGTAGCGGCCAGGCTATGACTGCCGTTTCTTGGTTGCGGTCATAGGGGTGACCGCCACTTGTCCAGAATGTTCTTTTGCGTTGGTTTGGCTTCCAGTTGTGATGGCTTCGATCCCTCGGTTAGCCCATTGTTCCGTGGATGTCTTGGACGTCCTGGGAGGGCCGTGACTGTGTTATAAGGTGTCTGCGAGTGCCATTGTACCGACCAGTATTCCGTGTTATTTCGAGGGTCATTATGGTTTCCGGTCAACCCAGTTGTGACCCAGCAGTTGACACGTGACCTCGTGAGTGTCTCGTCTATCCTGTGAGGATCGAGACCTAGTTTTAGACGTTGAAGGTATTATCTTACCTCAATTTACGTGTCCATGTGATTTGAGGGCTTTGGTAATCCCTCATGTTCCGTGTTTCGTGTTATGCGAAATTGTGAGTCCGATGAGCGGCCTAGGGGCCATAAACTTCCATTTAATGTGTGGATCCGGCTGTTTTGTGCCATCTTCCATGTGTTTTACCGTGATTTGGCTTAGGGACTAGGCTAATTGGCGGCGTGTTAACGCTTTGTGCGACGATCTTGACCCGAGTCTTGTGACTCAAGGATCATTGTGAGCATGTCTAGTTGGCTATCCTGAGTCTGGCAGTAGTTCTATATGCTGCCTTGTGCTTCGTGGTACTTGCGATAGGTACGTGCTTAGCCTATCCGTACTTCACTATTTTGAGTCTCTGTGTCTAGTGACCCTTCACTAGTCATAGCCTGACGACACTTCCGTGTGTTGGCCCACCTGGGAGTGGTGGCGGGGAGATTTCTCGATAGAGACGATTTGTAGGCTAGTTGTCGTGGGCCCCTTTGTCTAGCCATGAGAGTCCAGCGGGAGGGGAAAACTAGCTAGAGGCCTGGCTCAAGACATTGAACTTGTGTGTGCACATGTGGTCAGGGGCGTTTGGACCAGTGCCAACGGGCGTGACCCTGACTAGTCACTCATTACTATTGTTCCTTGGTTCTTGTTCAGTGTCTCAGTTACAACGTTTGAGGCGAGTGGGAGACGCTTGAAGCGCAGTGTAAGATGTCAGTGGACGCATCTGGCTTTTCTACTAGTGAGGAGGTGCTTCTATCACATGACACGGGATTCAGGATTCGTGATACGTTACTTGTGGCTTTCGTGATTCGTTTCCGTCACTGTTGACGTGACTTGCCAGGTAGTCTATGTTCGGCTTTACCCGAGGCCAGTGTAGCGTACACGACGGTGAGATCATGTATGTATTGGTGCTTTTAGACCGTGTAGTCTTGAGTTGGGCTTTTGTCTCGATAGACGAGCCTGCACGACTGAGGTGTCGTGATTTGTTCTTGTTGTGTAGCCAGAGTCCTTTGTATCGGTTTGGTGATTCCCGACTATGTGTCTGGGGATTCGTGTTCTTACCGATAGGAGTAGCTTGCAGCTCAGCCGTGGTTCCTTCGACTTTAGTCATTGTGGCTGTTACTTCCATTGTTGCTCCTGTTCTTGCTTTACTTCTGTAGTTTAGCACTGTTGTTACTGCATTGTTTCGTGGTGGGGATCTGCGGGACCCCTACTGTGCCAGTGAGATGAGGCTCCGCCCCACTCGCAGACAGGGTGTGGGTTGTGTGTAGGAGACTTGAGAGTTGGATCTGTCGGTTAAGGTTGAGTTACCGACAGCGTTGTCGTGGCCCTTCCGGTGTGCGAGCTAGTTTCCCACGACGACAAGGTCATAGTCTTTTCTATAGGTACAAGGCTAACATACTCCAATAGTGAGTTAGTGATCCTCCCGCGAGAGGAGGTTGTGTTCAGGGCCCTGTGGCCTTAGTTAATATTCCTTCTGAGAGGTTTTATGAGCTAGCTCCTTCACGATAGTGGGGTCGTAATTTCTCGATGGGTAGCCGTAGTCCTGGTGTGAGGCTATGGGTCCTTCCCGACCTTGAGGGAGCGTGTGCGAGCCACTCAGTAGTATAGTCCTTGGAGTTAGCGAGGATACAAGGAATTGTGGGTAATTTAGGAAATTATTTTATCTTTCCATTCATTACCTACTGTTGTTACTTTTATTACTATTGTTATTATTGTCATCCTTGTGGCTATCGTGCTTTTTATTGTGGTTACCGGTGGTGGGGATCCGCGGGACCCCTACTGAGCCGATGAGATGAGGCTCACTCCCTGCTTTACAGGTGCGGCGCTCTCCCTCAAGCTTGCTACAACACTTGGTTAATTGCTAGAAGCCAGCTTGCCAGTGTCGGGCTATATCACGCAGCAGTGTACATTCTCTTTTTTGTTGACTGTACTTATGGACTGGACTCTATAGTTAAATTGTTTAATTGTAAGGTTAATTTTATTGGCGTTATTAGATTATTTTGTTCTGTAATCTAATTCTTGCAATTGTTTTAAAGTTTAATGCATCTCCACAACACCTAAATAACCCTTCCGAGCCTCTCGACTCGTGGGTGGCGGCATAGGATCTGAATGGTATTGGGCTCTACTCTGTAGTAACCCGAATTAAAATAAAAATATAATTAAATGAATATAATTTTATGAACAAATAAGGGGTAGTTTCAATAAGTGAAATAAAATTTCTGATTAGGAAAAGAACAAGTAATTAAAAGTTTGATGGGTTTAAAAGAAGGAATTAATCTCTTAAAATTTAAACGTCTAAAATCTCAAATTCTAATTTGGATAAGCGGGTTAAATTCTAAATAATTAGGTTAAATTATTAAGATCTTTGTATATATAAAATAGGTAAAAGGATTGAAATTTCTGATTTAGAAATGAAATTGAGTTTTAAAGATCCGAAATAGATTAAGTAATTGTAAATGTGATAATTCCTTAATGTTAAATATATTAAATAACTAAAAGACTTTGATTTAATAAATGAGATAATTACTTTAATGATAATTACTTTAATATTATACTTCTATAGAGATAATTACTTTAATATTATATTTCTCAAACAATGATAATTTCTTGAATTAATGATGATATTATATTTTTTCAAGCATAAATATATTTAATAATGGAATTCTCTTGAAATAAATCAAAATTAAACATTTTAAATTTTAGATAAATTATAGGAGACCCATTTAAATTCCCTAGAATGAATTATGATTAACAATTGGGCCATTGGATAACCCATAATGGGCTGGATTATGGGTTAGTGGGCTAAACGGGGTTAAATAGGGGTAAAATTCATAGCACATGTTAAACACCCATTTTTATGATTAAATTAGTGTAATTTCTAGAAGATTGTCACAAAATTCAAACCCTCACATCATAGCCACCACGGATTAGGCATTTTTCTCACGTTTTCCCACCCAATTAAACCTAGGTTAGTGGAAAAGTTAGAATTTTCTTCCTAGAACATTAAATTCGGAGTGGAGAAGTTTAATTTTTGGGGAAAGGAATCTTGACTATTTTGACCAAGTTTTTCCTATAAATAGACCCCTCTAAGCCTCTCTAATCACCCTTTAGGCTTTTGCTACGTTGAGGAAGAGATTGGAGGTAATTTGGGGGTGTGGTTTGAAGGATTTTGGGGTATTTCGTCTTATTTTTCCGTCATCTTCAATTCGATCTAAGGTAGATATCTCTCAGGCTAAACCTTCAATAATTTATGTCATCTTGTGCATTTTCAAGTGCTCATTCTATTGGTACTATTTTTCCCAATTTTTATTGAGTATTAAGTATGCTAGAAGCATTTTATTGAAGTGTATCATCGTGTTCACCGAAGAAGGTTCGGTTTTAAAGGCAGTCGCATTAGAAACCGTTTTCTGAAGGCGGTCGCCCGACAGACCGTCTTCTTGTACTCATTTTTAAAAAAATAATAATATGTTTTCATGAACGCGTCAAGCACATGGACACCTTCTTTTATACGCATCCCCTCGAGTGGATGCCTTCATGAGATATTTTTCAAAAAATAAAAACTATATATGTTGGCCTAGTCATAACCCATGGACGCCTTCTTTCATACGCGTCCCCTATGGTGGACGCCTTAATGAAATTTTTTTTTAAAAAAAACTATATATATTTATTTTTATGATAGCGGTCCCCTCAAGACTGTCTTATGAAAATGGCGGCCTCCTGCTGACCGTTTTCTCAGTGAGCCTCCGGGTTGTCCGAGGGTCAGGTTAATCACCATACGTTGTTGTTTCCAGAAGCCCCTGTGGGTAACATAGGCCATGGGGATGTCCATACCACTGGACATGCGTTTTTAATTGAGATTTGTAAGCGTCAGAAGATCCGTCTCGGATCACGGTGTCTTTCTAGACCGTGTTCCGGATGCGCAATCTCCGCCACGATCGTGACGTTTTCAGGTTCTAACTGAATCATTATATTGTCCAGTATGTTAGATATGTACATCTTAAGTTCTAAGTCAAGTTAGGTTTCATATCATTTAAATCCACACACGATTAATGTAATTATAAGGTTACTAATAGGTAGAATTCAAATAGGCTCGGACTAGTTCTCATAACCAGAAACAGTTAGGGAATAGCCTCCCAGTGATAGAAATAGTCTTGCGACAGACTGTCCTAAAGGGGGTAAAACGGTCGTTCATTTGACCGCAAGTATCTTATTGCGGTCCCTTTTTGGCCGCCTCCTGCCTGGCAGACAGAAGTTATAAAACAAAGAATAAATACTAACTAGGACAAGTTATGCATGGGAATCAACGAAAACACGATGTAAAATATGCTAGGAAGAAAACAGACCAAGAACATGCATGGATTTGTGTGAAATAAACAAGTGTCCTTCATCTTAATTGCATTAAGGTTAAGTTCATGCATGGAAAATAAGCTAAATGCGTAGTCCCAATAAAACATGAAATTATCTATCTCTAATGCATGAAAACGACTGGAAGTAGAGGGTTTTTATTCCTAACTTCGAGTTTGAGCCATTCATGAGATAACCTACCTTTGGACAGAGCTCTAAACTTTGAATTTTGGGTTGGAACTCGACCCTAAATCCTGTTTGTCCCGAACGGAATCAACAACTTTGTGACTTTCTAACTTCTGATCCTCTTCACCTGTGGCCACGAAACTTTGAGGGTAAGAAGAGGGTACTAAAAGGAACAATTAATTCTAATTAACCCATATCTAATTACCTCATTTATGGCTTTTAATTCGTTGCTCAATTTGGCCCGGTCGCACAGTCTCTAGGGTTTCTTACACCGAATCAGCGTCTTTGGAAGCCTCAAACTTCTTGTAGGCTCGATCTCCTATGACGAAATTTTGAGGGAAGTTAGACCTTACTATAATGAACGAAATATTCTAAAGAACTTACCCCAAATAATGCGTCCTTACCTTAGTTCCACGTGAGCCAAAAGTACGGGTCGCACATGTGAAACTTGGGATCTATTTATAGGGTTAGCTAGGGTTTTGAGGATATGAACGAACCTAGAGTCCTAATTAGGGCTTGTAATCGATCCTAACACGTTCTAGACTCTTCCAGGTAATAGATAGCATCGATCCCAGATGATTTGGATGCCAAAGTTCCCAATTTTTCAAGCTTTCTTCGCTGTTCGGATCTGCCTGATAATAGCGGTCACATGAGAACCGTTTTGGGCGTCATGCGGTCTTGCGATTGACCGTTTTTATCCTCAAGCGTGGTATTTTAAATTATTCAAACTCTTTTATGGTTTATCCATTTAATTTTTGATAAATAGTACTTTACCCTCCAATTTCCGTAAATACACAAGTTTAGGCCAAATCTTGTGGGCTTATTTAAATGGACCTATTTCTATATAATTAGTATAGGGCCTTAATAAGTAGACTTAATTAACCATAATTCATTTAGTAGCCCATTTAGCCCATTTAAATGCTTAATAATTATATTTTAATCTCAAAAATTTTCCAGAAATTCTCGGGTGTTACAGAACCCAACTTCATTAATTTTAAAATAAGTGCATTTGAAGAATGCACTTCTGAGCGCTGGGCTCAAACCGGACATCCGATTTGGATTCCGTTAGCTCTCCAAGGTCACTCTCATCACCTAGGTCGCGTTGAAATCATTGTCATGCTGATCAGACAAGTATTTTACATTTTGGACCCCCGAACCCCTAGTTATGTGAATTATTTTAAATTAAGTTAGCTTTGAAAACAAACTTAGTTTTCATTTGAGTAATTTGAGCGCCGGGCTCAAACCGGGTATCCGATTTAGATTCTGTCAGCTCTAACAAGTCACTTTTACCTCCAAAGTCATGTTAGAATGATTGACACACCGATCAAAGTGATATTTTAGATTTTGGACACCCGAAACCAACTTCTTTAATTTAAAACTAAGTGTATTTGAAGAATGCATTTCTGAGCTTCGGTCTCAAACTGGATATCCGATTTGGATTCCGTCAGCTCTCATAAGTCACTTTTACCTCCTAGGTCGTGTAGGAACAATCGGCACGCCGATCGGAGAAATATTTTAGATTTTGGACCCCCCGAACCCAACTTCTTTAATTTTAAACTAAGTGCATTTGAAGAATGCACTTCCTAGCACCGAGCTCAAATCGGGCATCCGATTTGGATTCCACCAGCTCTACCAAGTCACTATCATCACCCGAGTCACGCCGGATTGATCGGCATGCCGATGAGGCCAGTATTTAACATTTTAGACCCCCGAACCCCTAGCTATGTGAATTGTTTCAAACTAACCTAGCTTCAAAAACTAACATAGTTTTGATTTGAGTAATTTGTGCGTCGGGCTCAAACCGGATATTCGATTTGGATTCCGTCAGCACTCACAAGTCACTTTTACCTCCCAAGTCGTGTTGGAACAATCATCACGCCGATCAGAGCGATATTTTAGATTTTGGACCCTCGAACCCAATGCCTTTAATTTTAAACTAAGTGCATTTGAAGAATGCACTTCTGAGCGCCGGGCTCAAATCGGGTAACCGATTTGGATTCCGTCAGCTCTCCTAAGTCACTCTCATCATCCAAGTCGCGTTGGAATAATTGGCACGCCGATCAGGCCAGTATTTTACATTTTGGACACCTGAACCCCTAGTTATGATTATTGTTTTAAACTAAGTTAACTTTGAAAACTTAGTTTGAATATGAGCAATTAGAGCACCGGGCTCAAACCTGACATCTGATTTGGATTCTGTCAGCTCTAACAAGTCACTTTTACCTCCCAAGTCGGGATGGAACAATAAGCAAGCTGATCAGATTGATATGTTTTATTTTGGACACACGAACCTAACTTCTTTAATTTTAAATTAAGTGAATTTGAAGAATGCACTTCTGAGCGTCGGGCTCAAACCGAGTATCCAATTTAGATTCTGTCAACTCTACCAAGTCACTCTCATCACCCAAGTCGCGTCGGATTGATCGGGACACCGATCAGGCCAGTATTTTACATTTTGGATCTCCGAACCCCTAGTAATGTGAATTGTTTTAAACTAAGTTAGCTTTGAAAAGTAACTTAGTTTTGATTCGAGTAATTTGTCCGCCGGGCTCAAACCGGATTTCTGATTTGGATTTCGTCAGCTCTCACAAGTCACTTTTATCACCCAGGTCGTGTTGGAATAATCATCACGCCGATCGGAGTGATATTTTACATTTTGGACCTTTGAACCTAACTTCATTAATTTTAAACTAAGTGCATCTAAAGAATGCACTTCTGAGCGTCGGGCTCAAATCGGGTATCCGATTTGGATTCTGTCTGCTCTCCCAAGTCACTCTCATCACCTGGGTCACGTTGGAATGATTGGCACGCCGATCAGGTCAGTAATTTATATTTTGGACCCCCGAACCCCTAGTTATGTGAATTGTTTTAAACTAAGTTAGCTTTAAAAACTAACTTAGTTTTGATTTGAGTAATTTGAGCTCCGCACTCAAACCGAGTATCCAATTTGGATTCCGTCAGCTCTAACAAGTCACTTTTACCTCCCAAGTCGTGTTGGAACAATCGACTCGACGATCTGAGGGATATTTTATATTTTGGACCCCCGAACTGAACTTCTTTAATTTTAAACTAAGTGCATTTGAAGAATACACTTCTGAGCGCCGGGCTCAAACCGGATATCCGATTTTGATTTCGTCAGCACTCACAAGTCACTTTTACCTCCCAGGTCGTATTGGAATAATCAGCACATCGATCGGAGTGATATTTTAGATGTTGTACCCCCGAACCCAACTTCTTTAATTTTAAACTAAGTGCATTTGAAGAATGCACTTCTGAGCGCCGGGCTCAAACCGGATATCTGATTTGGATTCTGTCAGCTCTCCCGTGACACCCTCGTCACCCAGGTCGCGTTGGAATGATCGGCATGCCGATGAGGCCAGTATTTTATATTTTGGACCCCTAAACCCCTAGTTATGTGAATAGTTTTAAACTAAGTTAGCTTTGAAAAGTAACTTAGTTTTGATTTGAGTAATTTGAGCACCGTGCTCAAACCGGGTATCCTATTTGGATTCCGTCACCTTTAACAAGTCACTCTAATCGACTAGGTCGCGTTGGAATGATCGGCACGCAGATCAGGCCAGTATTTTACATTTTGGACCCTCGAACCCCTAGTTATGTGAATTCTTTTAAACTAAGTTGGCTTTGAAAACTAACTTAGTTTTGATTTGAGTAATTTGAGCGCCAAGCTCAAACCGGATATCCGATTTGGATTCCGTGAGCTCTCACAATTCACTTTTACCTCCCGGTCATGTAGGAACGATCAACACGCCGATCAGAGCTATATTTTAGACTTTAGACCCCCGAACCCAACTTCTTTTATTTTAAACTAAGTGCATTTTAAGAATGTACTTCGGGGCGCCAGACTCAAACTGGGTATCCGATTTGGATTCCGTCAGCTCTCCCAAGTCACTCTCATCACCCAAGTCCCAGCGGAATGATCGGCAAGACGATCAGGCTAGTATTTTACATTTTGGACCCCGAACCCCTAGTTATGTTAATTGTTTTAAACTAAGTTAGCTTAGAAAACTAACTTAGTTTTGAATAGAGTAATTTGAGCACTGGGCTCAAATCGGGTATCCGATTTGGATTCCGTCAACTCTAACAAGTCACAGTTACCTCCCAAGTCGTGTTGGAATGATCAGCACGCCGATCAGAGTGATATTTTAGATTTTGGACCTCCGAACCTAACTTCTTTAATTTTAAACTAAGTGCATTTGAAGAATGAACTTTTGAGCGCCGGGATCAAACCGGATATCCGATTTGGATTCCGTCAAGTCTCACAAGTAACTTTTACCTTCCAGGTCATGTTGGAACAATCGACATGTCGATCGGAGTGATATTTTAGATATTGGACCCCCGAACCTAACTTCTTTAATTATAAACTAAGTGCATTTGAAAAATGCACTTCTGAGCGCCGGGCACAAATCGGGTATCCGATTTGGATTCCGTCAGCTCTCCCAAGTCACCCTCATCACGCAGGTCGCGTCGGAATGATCGACATGCCGATCAGGCCAGTATTTTACATTTGGGACCCCCGAACCCCTAGTTATGAGAATTGTTTTAAACTAAGTTAGTTTTGAAAACTAACATGGTTTGGATTTGAGTAATTTTAGCGCCGGGCTCAAACGGGGTATCCGATTTGGATTCTGTCAGCTTTAACGAGTCACTTTTACCTCCCAAGTGGTGTTGGCACGATCAGCACGCCGATCAGAGTGTTATTTTAGATTTTGAAAACCAGAACCCAACTTCTTCAATTTTAAACTAAGTGCATTTGAAGAATGCACTTCTGATCGCCGGGCTCAAATCAGATATCCGATTTAGATTCCGTCAGCACTCACAAGTCACTTTTTCCTCCCAGATCATGTTGGAACAATCAGCACGCCAATCGGAGTGATATTTTAGATTTTGAACCCCCGAACACATCTTCTTTAATTTTAAACAAAGTGCATTTGAAAATTGCACTTCTGAGCGCCAGGCATAAAGCGGGTATCCTATTTGGATTCCGTCAGCTCTCCCAAGTCAATCTCATCACCCAAGTCATGTCAGAATGTTTGGCACGTCAATCAGGCCAATGTTTTACATTATGGACCCTAGAACCCCTAGTTATGTGAATTGTTTTAAACTAAGTTTGCTTTGAAAACTAACTTGGTTTTGATTTGAGTAATTTGAGTGCCGGGCTCAAACCGGATATCCGATTTAGATAGCGCCCACAAGTCACTTTTACCTCCTAGGTTGTGTTCGAACGATCAGCATGTCGACGGAAGCGATATTTTAGATTTTTCCCCCGAACCCAACTTCTTTAATTTTAAACTAAGTGCATTTGAAGAATGCACTTCTGAGCGCCGAGCTCAAACCGGGTATCCGATTTGCATTCCGTCTGCTCCCCCAAGTCACTCTTATCACTCAGGTACCGTCGGAATGATCGGCACGCCAATCAGGCTAGTATTTTATATTTTGGACTCCCGAACCCCTAGTTATGTGAATTATTTTAAACTAAGTTAGCTTTGAAAACTAACTTAGTTTTGATTTGAGTAATTTGAGCACCAGGCTCAAATCGGGTATCCGATTTGGATTCCGTCAACTGTAACAAGTCACTTTTACCTCCCAAGTCGTGTTGGAACGATCGGCATGCCGATCAGAGTGATATTTTAGATTTTGCACCTCCGAACCCAACTTCTTTAATTTTAAACTAAGTGCATTTGAAGAATACACTTCTCAGCACCGGGCTCAAAGCGAGTATCTGATTTGGATTCCGTTAGCTCTCAAAAGTCTCTTTTACCTCCGAGGTCGTGTTGGAACAATCGGCAAGTCGATCAGAGCGTTATTTTAGATTTTGGACCCCCAAACGCAACTTCTTTAATTTTAAACTAAGTACATTTGAAGAATGCACTTCTGAGCGCCAGTCTCAAACCGTGTATCCGGTTCGGATTCCGTTAGCTCTCCCAAGTCACTCTCATCACGTAGGTCGCGTCTGCATGATCGGCACGCTGATCAGGCCAGCATTTTATATTTTAGACCCCCAAACCCCTAGTTAAGTGAATTATTTTAAACTAAGTTAGCTTTGTAAACTAACTTAGTTTTGATTTGAGTAATTTGAGCGTCAGGCTCAAACCGAGTATCGAATTTTAGATTCCGTCAGCTCTAACACGTCAGTTTTACCTCCTAAGTCATGTTGGAACGATCGGCACGCCGATCAGAGTGATATTTTTGATTTTGGACCCCCGAACCCAAGTTCTTTAATATTAAATTAAGTGCTTTCAAAGAATGCACTTCTGAGCGCCAGGGTCAAATCGGATATCTGATTTGGATTCTGTCAGCTCTCACAAGTAACTTTTACCTCCCATGTCGTGTTGGAACAATCGGCAAGTCGATCAGAGCATAATTTTAGATTTTGGACAGCCGAACCCAACTTCTTTAATTTTAAACTAAGTGCATTTGAAGAATGCACTTCTGAGCGCCGGTCTCAAACCGTGCATCCGATTTGGATTCCGTTAGCTCTCCCAAGTCACTCTCATCACCCAGGTCGCGTCAGAATGATCGGCATGCTGATCAGGTTAGTATTTTACATTTTGAACCCCCGAATCCCTAGTTATGTGAATTATTTTAAACTAAGTTAGCGTTGAAAACTAACTTAGTTTTGATTTGAGTAATTTGGGCGTCGGGCACAAATCGGGTATCCGATTTAGATTCCGTCAGCTCTAACAAGTCAATTTTACCTAACAAGACGTGTTGGAATGACCAGTACGCCGATCAGAGCGATATTTTATATTTTGGACACTCGAACTCAACTTCTTTAATTTTAAACTAAGTTGATTTGAAGAATGTAATTCTGAGCACAGGGCTCAAACAGGATATCCGATTTAGATTCCATCAGTACTCACAAGTCACCTTTTCCTCCCAGGTCGTGTTGGAACAATCAACACATCGATCGGAGTGATATTTTAGATTTTGGACCCTCAAACTCATCTTCTTTAATTTTAAACTAAGTACATTTGAAGAATGCGCTTCTGAGGGCCGGGCTTAAACCGAGTATCCGATTTGGATTCAGTCAACTCTCCCAAGTCACTCTCATCACCCCGGTCGTGTCAGAATGATCGGCACGCCAATCAGGCCAATATTTTACGTTATGGACCCCCGAACCCCTAGTTATGTGAATTGTTTTAACCTAAGTTAGCTTTGAAAACTAACTTAGTTTTGATTTGAGTAATTTGAGCGACGGGCTCAAACCGGATATCCGATTTAGATTCCGTCAGTTCTCACAAGTCACTTTTACCTCTCAGGTGGTGTTGTAATGATCGACACGTCGATCGAAGTGATATTTCAAAATTTTCCCCTGAACCCAACTTCTTCAATTTTAAACTAAGTGCATTTAAAGAATGCACTTCTGAGCGCAGGCTCAAACCGTGTATCCGATTTGCATTCCGTCAGCTGTCCCAAGTCACTCTCATCACTCAAGTGGCGTAGGAATGATCGGCACGCCGATCAGGCTAGTATTTTACATTTTGGACCCCCGAACCTCTAGTTATGTGAATTGTTTTAAACTAAGCTTTGAAAACTAACTTAGTTTTGATTTGAGTAATTTGAGCACCAGGCTCAAACCGGGTATCCGATTCAGATTCTGTCAGCTGCAACAAGTCACTTTTACATCCCAAGTCGTGTTTGATCGATCGAAACGCCGATCAGAGTGATATTTTAGATTTTACATCTCCGAACCCAACTTCTTTAATTTTAAACAAAGTGCATTTGAAGAATGCACTTCTGAGTGCTGGGCTCAAACCGAATATCCGATTTGGATTCCGTCAACTCTCACAAGTCACTTTTACCTCCCAGGTCATGTTGGAACAATCGGCAAGTCGATCGGAGTGTTATTTTATATTTTGGACCTCCGAACCCAACTTCTCTAATTTTAAACTAAGTGCATTTGAAGAATGCACTTCTGAGCGCTAGTCTCAAACAGTGTATCTGATTTGGATTCT
This sequence comes from Amorphophallus konjac, assembly GCA_022559845.1. Classification (NCBI taxonomy): domain Eukaryota; kingdom Viridiplantae; phylum Streptophyta; class Magnoliopsida; order Alismatales; family Araceae; genus Amorphophallus; species Amorphophallus konjac. Next base: position 338 of record JAHNEJ010003605.1, on the reverse strand, counting down.
GTTAGCTCTCCCAAGTCACTCTAATCACCCAGGTCGCGTCGAAATGATCGGCACACTGTTCAGGCCAGTATTTTACATTTTGGACCCCCGAACCCCTAGTTATGTGAATTATTTTAAACTAAGTTAGCTTTGAAAACTAACATAGTTTCTGATTTGAGTAATTTAATCGCCGGGCTCAAACCGGGTATCTGATTTAGATTCCGTCAGCTCTAACAAGTCTGTTTTATCTCCCAAGTCGTGTTGGAACAATCGGCACGTCGATCAGAGTGATATTTTAAATTTTGGACCCCCGAACCTAACTTCTTTAATTTTAAATTAAGTGCATTTGAAGAATGCAC
>JAHNEJ010003606.1:0-135660 GCA_022559845.1 Amorphophallus konjac | reverse complement strand
GAGGGAATGGCCTGCATAGACTCTTGGACAGGGGTTGTAGTCGGACTCAGCTCCGTAGGAGGGGGGGGACTGACTTCCCTTTTAGAATTACCTGGAAGGCCTGAAGTTGCTCAGGGTTGAGTTGGGTGTTGGCGAGGACACCTAACAGAGCGGAGATGTCCTGGGGGGAAGATGTATCCCCGGCAACATTCGGCACTTCATGTGAAGACTCGTGGGATGGACCAGCGTCCATAGCGTAGACATGAGGCCCGCCTTGGTAGCCCTGGTCCGGGCTGTATTCTACGTAAGAGTCATGACCCGGGTCATGCATTTGAGGCTCATAGCCGAAGGTGTTAGCCTCGAAAGCATCGTAATCATACTCGGCCATCCTTAACACTTTTCCAGAACGTAATGACATACACCAGCACACAAACAGCAGAGATTAACACACAAGTGGATGCTTTACGTCTTTTTTGTTTTTGTTTGAACTCTTTTTTTTTTTTAACGATTGTAAAAGTTCACACAAAATGTGCAAAAATCCTAGTTGCACCTTTGTTTTACCGCCGTGTGAACTAGGGACACTCGACTCACCACGAATGGGGTAACTAAGCTCCGGGGAACTTCAACGGTACAACCTGCCCAATGAACGAAGGGGAATCCTTCGCTGTCGGGGACTTATGGAGGTCCCAGTGAAAGAGATCCTAGTCCGTCGAGAGGAATTCCCGACGGAGAGTCCTTCTTTCACCAAGAGGGGGTGATCCTAAGAAAGAAATAGAAAGAAAGGTAGAAAGAGGGATGGACGTATGTGATGAAATGCTGACAGATATATAGAGCATAACAGAATAACAAGATGATCAAGGTATAACAACGCACAAGAGATGGTAAGGCAAACTACAAGAAGGTGCAAGGGTAACACACAACAAATGATAAAATGAATCACAAGAAGCTGCAAGGGTAATTGTAAGAAAGCAACTGAGAGATGAAGAACACGTAAAAGATGATAAAGCAAGTCAAGGGCTGCAAGAGTAACTAAAAGAAAGCAACTGAAGTCCCACCGTGATCGCCAATCTGTGGACTGCCGAATGGAGATCCACTCAAAAAGGAACGAGAAACGCGAGCGACGGGCTACAAACTCGCAATAACTAAAAGCTAATAGGGGAAGGGGTCATGCAACATGTCAACAGAGAAAAGAGCATACGTAGGATGCCAAAGGGATGTGATCGCCAGAGGGGTTACCTCAATGAAAAGAAATGATCGCGTGTACCTGGCACGAGGCACGGAAACTGTGAATCATCGAGAGCGGGAAATGGTGGGTTGCTTCTTCCTCCCCCTTCGGTCGGCCGACGGGGAGGGCTTTCCTTGAGTACCCTTGCAAAACAACGACAAACAAATAACAAGTGGATCAGAAAGATGAAGGTGCAGCAATCAATTCTAGCGATGCAAGTAACAAAATGACGGCCGGACACACACCTGGTTGGTGTTGTCTTTTAAACCCCTCTCGGACACGAGTAGGAGGAAAATGCTTATGATGGATGGTGATTATACCAACGTAGGAACAGGAAGAGACTCCACCAAAAGGGGGTGAAAAATGCGATATGATGAATGCAAGATATCTAAAGAAAAAGAGAGAAGAATGGCTTATTGGATGGCCGATGGCGAGATCCGGCGGAGCCTCGGTAGCGTAGGGATGACGTGGGAGCGCGACGGGCGAAGACGGCCTTTCTCCTGCGAGCACGGGCACCCAGGAATCCGGCAGAACCTCACCTACAAAACACCCACGGGTTAGGAATGGAATCCGACAGCCTCCCAGCGCTCTTTTTTTCGACCCCTGGACTGAGGGGGGTAGCCCTCTATTTATAGAGCTCTGGAGGATGGAGGCGTCCAGGGGCCTGGACGCCTCCATCACTTGGATCTTTTTTAAACGACAATCCGACCGGCTGACGGATAGTCAATGGCCAGGGGCACCCGTGACCTGGATGATGGAGGCGTCCAGGGGCCTGGACGCCTCCATTACATTGGATCCCTTTCGCACTACAAGCCAGCCAACGGATAGTCGGGGGTCAGGGGTGCCCGTAAGCTGAATGATGGAGGCGTCCAGGGGCCTGGACGCCTCCATAATTTGGATTCTATTCAAACGACAGACTGAGCAACAGTCAGTCGGTGGCCAGGGGTCGCCCGTGAGCTGTTTGATGCAGGCGTCCAGGGGCCTGGACGCTTCCATGATTTGGATTCTTTTCAAGCGACACCTCGACCAACGGTCGTGGGCACCCGTGAGTCAAATCATGGGGGCGTCCAGTCTCCTGGACGCCTTCAAGAATATTTTTATTTATTATGTTATTATTATTATTTTTTCATTTTTTATCATTTGATGGAGGCGTCCAGGGGCTTGGACGCCTCCATGATTTTTCTATTTTTTAATTATTTTTATTTATGGAGGCGTCCAGGCGCCTGGACGCCTCCATGATTTTTCTATTATTTTTATTATTATTTATATATATATGAATATATGGAGGCGTCCAGTCTCCTGGACACCTCCAAGATTTTTCACGAAAAAATTCAGAAAAATGTAAAAAAATTCAGAAAAATAGGAAATCACCAGAGTAATTAAAAATGTGAAGGCCGCCTTGGGGTATCATAGTGTAATATGAGATTTACTCACTGTAATGTCAAGAACGGCGTGTCTACAACCATCTCTTTGCTAGCTTCAGAGATAGCTACATACTCTGCTTCTGTTGTTGAGAGAGCAACAACCTTCTGAAGTTTTGAAACCCAACTCACTGCAGTGCCACCCAAGGTGTAAACATAGCCAGTGGTACTTCTTCTGGTGTCCAGATCACCACCAAGATCTGAATCAACAAAACCTTGTAGGATAACATCACTTTTCCTGAAACAAAGTGACTTGCTTGAGGTGCCTTTTAGGTATCTCATAATCCATTTCATTGCCTCTCAGTGTTGCTTGCCCGGATCTGCCATATGTCTGAACACAACTCCCACTGCATGTGCTATATCCGGCCTGGTACAAATCATGGCATACATCAGACTTCCTACAGCTGATGCATAAGGAATTTTCTTCATGGACTCATGCTCTTCAGCAGACTTTGGTGACTGCTCTTTAGACAGCTTGAAGTGACTTGCCAAAGGAGTGCTAACAGGTTTTGCATCTTGCATGTTGAATCTGCCCAACACCTTCTGGATGTAGTCTTCTTGAGATAGCTTCACAATACCGGTTGTTCTATCCCTCACAATTGTCATCCCAAGAATTTTCTTTGCTACTCCTAAGTCCTTCATAGCAAATTCCTTTGATAATTGTATTTTCATATTGTTAATCTCTGTCATACTTGATCCTGCAATAAGCATATCATCCACGTACAACAACAATATGATATAACAATTATCAAACTTCTTAAGATAACAACAATGGTCCATATTGCATCTAATGAAACCATTGTTACATATGAATCCATCAAACTTCTTGTACCATTGTCTGGGGGCTTGTTTCAGACCAAAGAAACTTTTCTTGAGCTTGCACACAAGGTTTTCTTTGCTTGGGACTGAAAACCCTTCTGGTTGCAACATGTAGATGTCTTCCTCCAAGTCACCATGGAGAAAGACTGTCTTCACATCTAGTTGCTCTAAATGTAAGTTCTCAGCAGCAACAATGCTCAACACCAGTCTAATATGTTGGGTTAGATGGACGCAGTCTATCTCTACTAAGTGTGGATCTAGAGGGGGTGAATAGATCAACTTGCCTAATTTAAAACTACTGTAAGTTCTAAAGTGAAATTTAGGCAAACATCAGTTAAGCTAAACGAAGAATGCTAAGCAAAAGGTCGAAAGCTAAACATGAGCATAAGCGATGCAACTAAATAGGCTAAGCAAGAATTCCCATCGCACACAGATCACACAAAAACACAAACACACTGCACACACAATTTTTAGGTGGTTCGGTCAACGACCTACGTCCACCCCACACTCAACCGAGTATGGCTTCCTGCTACGCAGCACAGCTTGCGTCCGCTGGGCTTTACAGTTTGGCTAAACAATCCCCTGACACACAGCTTCGCTGGGCACTACAGCTTGCCGACCAGAGGATCTGATCCTCTGCAACCGCTGGGGAAATACAGCTTAACCCGTCCAGTGGAGACTACCACTGCAAGACCGCTGACACACAGCTTGAAGAAACAGTATTCGGAAATGAAAGACAGAATCAAAACGAAAACAGAAAAACTCAAAAGTAATATAGCTCTAAGAGCAAAGCTCAGCTCTGGTTTTGAACCACGAGACTGAGATACAAGCTCACTCTCAATCGGCTCTCTCTCAACTCAATCTCTCTTGATCTCTTCCTCTCTCTTTTTCTTCTTCTTCTCTATTTCTTCTTCTTCTTCTCTGTATCTTCTTCTTCTCTCTTTTCTCTCTCTGTGGATCGAAGGCTCACTGCTGCTGAGTGTATAGACTTTCTCTTCTTCTCCTTCGATCTGTCTTCTTCTGTGGAAGAAGACTTGTTTATATAGCAGCAACAGCAGCAGGCGTGTGCTCTCCACGTTTCCCGCCCAGCAATTTGGACCACGTGGCAGCATCCAATGGAGTGTCAGTACACGTGTCCTCATCTGGATACCTTGTCCTTCTCGGATCACGAGCCAGGTACCTCGGATCACGTGCCCTTCATTAGCCTCTTCAGTCCGATGTATAGAGTTCTCGGTTCACGTGCTCAATGACAGCAATCTGACTTGCTGCGTCGACACTGTCAATCAATGGCGTTAACGCAGTGAGGCATTCCAGTAATCCATTAGCTTCATCTCTTTAGCTGCTGCATCGACGCTGCTCAATTGTGGCGTTGACGCAGTGTAATAGCCTGTGAAGGTCTCTGCTTCTTTAACTGCTGTGTCGACGCTGCTTGCTTGTGGCGTTGACGCAGTGGAAGATATCGTGAAGGTTTCGTCAACTGATGCGTAGACGCTTTAAGCTCCCAGCGTCGACCCTGTTCCCTTCAGCAACAAGAATGACGTCATAAGATTTAAGTATGTACATTACAGTGTATATACTTCGTTGTATAGACTTGTGAAGGCGAATGCAACGTACAGACTTGCCCAATGTTTTGACTTCAACAAAGGAGGCAACGGCTGTATAGACTTTAAATCCTAAAGGCAGTGTATAGACATAATGCACGTAAAGGCTTCATGCGAAGGAAAGCAATGTATATACTTGAAGAGTTGACGCTGCATGAAGCGCTGAGTTGACGCTGCATGAAACACTGAGTTGACGCTGCATGAAGCATGGACAGTGTACAGACTTAATGTGTAGCTGAAGCCTTGAACGTAGGAATAGGCTGGAGTGTATAGACTTCAGGCTTCAGAACCGAATGTTCAGAATTCGCCTAAGAAACGTAGGGAAAGACCCCAGTGTATAGACTTTGCCTTGAGCGAAAGGTAAATGATGAATGTATAGACTTTCACGATGTCTAGACTAGAATATGTGAAAGCTAAAGTGAATGAGTGTACACACTTGACCAATTCAAAGGCAATTCGGATGTACAGACTCTGAGGTTCAAAGCCAACGTCTGTACAGACTTAGAATATTAAGACTGATGTACAGACTTCATGCGTTGACGCTATACACACTTAGTGAGTTGACGCTGTACACACATCCAATGAAGTGCGTTGACGCTGTAACATGAGCCAGTGAGATGCGTTGACGCTGTACACACTTAACCAATTCAATTGAAATGCAGTGTGTGGACTTTATCTGAAATGGACGATGTATAGACTCAATCGATATGAGAGTTTCCAGTGTATAGACTCAGTCTAAACAAGACTGCTGGAGGAGTCGACCCATCCTCTGATGCGTTGACCCATGACAGTGAGAAATGCAGACAACAGTGTATTAAATGCAAAGAACACATAGTCAATCTGATAGAGCAATTTCATCAAATCAAAAGTAGTTGCCAATCAATCAAAACAATGGTGTTGCCAATGAAATAAAGCAAGTGTCAACATCATCAACATAGAGGGGTCACAACAATCTCCCCCTTTTTGATGATGGCAACCCCATATGAAGTAGAATAGCAACATCCTGTCATATAGATATATGTTTGATGAAAGACATGATGTATTATGCAGATTGACATGCAGATGCTATGAATGCATGCAACTCATTGCCTCAAACTTTCCCTTATCATGATGCATATACATTCCCATTCCCCCTTTGGAATGAATTCAGAATTCAGACAGATATGTATTCTCCCCCTAGACATCCCCTAGACAATATTCTCCCCCTTTGCCATCAACAAAGAGGAGGGAAAAATTAAATACAATAGAGGAATCAAGAGAAGAACTGACTGGCATTCTGAATAGGTAGTTCATGAATAAGCATTATAAAGCATAAAGTCTTCAGTCATATGAATTTAGAAACTGCTGTCAGAAAGAGTTCTGGTTTAAGGATGATAAAATTTGGAGTTCATGCACTCCAAGCAATAGATAAGTTCACTATGCATGATAAAATAATAAACCAGAATCATATTTGCATGAAAGATTTAGTTTCATAATATCTTACTTTCATAGTCTCATAAAAAATTGAGAAAAATCAAGTCATACATTGAAACTAAACAAATTGACACTCATGAACTTTTCTTTTGAAGGAGCAGCATTATCAATATTAGATCATTTTGAACATTTAGGTACCATAAGTCTTTCTGCGTAAGCCCTAGATACTCAACAAGATGGACCATTCTGCCTATGATCAAATTCAATAGAACTGAGTTATACCTTTTTGTATGAGGGTACACGTTTATCAGACGCCAGTTACCCCCAGGTACTCAGTGAAACCAGCCTGCTGTTTTGAATCATTTTAAACAGAGATAACTGATACACTTCATGACATGAGTGTTGTCCACTTCTTTGATGGATCACTCAGTTTCTCAGTGATTTACCAGTCATTGCTCTGCCAATATTAATTTTCAATGATTTTCATTATTTTTTAATATCTTTCTTAGCTGTCCTTTTTATGTTTCAGAATGACTTGTTTAAGAACAATACACATACTTAACCTCTCTAACATGATTTCAGATGAGTTTTCAGATTTCAGATATGATTAACTTTGTCTGACATGAAATAAGAAAGAGGTTGAGAGTTTTATCAATTTTCAACTGACTTATATACTGATTGCAATCTTTAAACTCCAACCATTATAAGATTTAAACCATTACATCAGTCTTTGAACAATTCAAATTCTTATAAATGAAGAAGTCCATTTTTTACTGCTTAGAAATCAGAACTGACCAACAGATTGCCATAATGTCAGAGACAAGTATTCAGAGTTAAAGGTTGAATGACTTCAAGAAAGTTGAAACCACTCTGAATTTCTAGCAATACTCCCCTGTCTATATGCATGCAATTTGCTAATGAAAGGCAAGAATTAATTGCAAGAGAGCTTATGCATAGGTCATGAATGAATGATATGCAAAGACATGCAAATACTCGACAAGTTCCCCCTGAATATATGCAATGTTTTCTTTGAGCACTGAACAAAGTATTTTGAAATTCATGCTCATTCAGACTCCCCTATCAATCAATATAACCCATGGTACTAGGCGAAGAACCTGGTCTCAAGGACCATCTCACACATAGTAAGAACCTCCAGACAGATTTCCCTGCCCTTTAGTAGCCTACTATTTAATATACCACGGTTATGTAGAGAAATGCAATGCAGGACAGCTCTACATGCATGTTCAGTAATGATTATGAGTCTATTTCAATATTCACATCCACATGAATTATCCAAGCAATCAAATGCAAGTCCACATCAGAAATTTTATTCACAGCAGTTAAACAATCATTCATCATGCTGAAATTTACATAAGCCAAGTTCTCTTCTAAGAAACTTAAAATTTTCATTCCCAAGAGGCTTAGTAAAAATATCAGCAATTTATTTTTCAGTTTCTATGAAATTCATTTCAATCTCATTTTTATTTACATCATCTCTAAGAAAATGATGTTTTATCTCTATATGCTTAGTCCTAGAATGGTGAACATGATTTTTAGCAAGGCATATAGCACTAGTATTATCACATAAAAGTGGAATGCATCCCAGATTTATCTGATAATCAGCCAGTTGGTGCTTAATCCAAAGTACTTGGGCTGCACAGTTACATGCTGCAACAAACTCAACTTCAGCTGTGGATAATGCTACAGTGTGTTGCTTCTTAGATGTCCAAGACACTAGACAGCTACCAAGGAATTGACAGTAGCCACTGGTGCTTTTTCTATCTACTCGACACCTAGCATAGTCTGCATCAGTGTAGGCTAGAAGCTCTAACTCACACTTAGCAGGATACCAGAGACCTAGTTCTTGGGTGCCTAGTAAATACCTAAAAATCCTTTTCACAGCTTTAAAGTGAGTTTCTTTAGGACTGGCCTGAAATCTAGAGCATAAACATACAACAAATTATATATCAGGCCTAGATGCTGTAAGATAGAGAAGAGATCCGATCATACCTCTGTATAGCCTTTGGTCCACAGGTTTACCTTTAGAATCTTCATCCAAACTGGTTGAGGTACACATTGGAGTAGCTATTTCCTTGAGGTTGTCCATTTTGTACTTCTTCAATAAGTTATTTACATACTTGGACTGAGAGATGAAGGTGCCATCTTCTGTTTGTGTAACCTGCAGTCCAAGAAATAGCTTGAGCTCACCCATTGAGCTCATTTCAAATTCATCAGTCATTATTTGAGAGAATTCCTCACACAATTTGGGATTAGTTGACCCAAACACAATGTCATCCACATAAATCTGAATGATAAGAATATCTGGATGGTTTACCTTGGTAAACAATGTTTGATCAACTATACCTCTTGTGAAGTTCTTGTCGGTGAGAAATTTGCTCAACCTGTCATACCAAGCTCTAGGAGCTTACTTTAAACCATATAGAGCTTTATTGAGCTTGTAAACATGATTAGGAAAATCTAAGCATTCAAACCCAGGAGGCTGTCTCACATATACATCCTCATTAATTTCCCCATTTAGAAAAGCAGATTTCACATCCATCTGCTGAAGATTTATTCCTAGGGAACATGCATAAGCCAATAAAATTCTTATTGCTTCTAACCTAGCTACAGGGGCAAAAGACTCTTCAAAGTCTATTCCAAATTTCTGATTGTACCCCTGAGCTACAAGTCTGACTTTATTTTTAGTAACATTCCCTGCTTCATCAGTTTTGTTTCTAAATACCCATTTAGTCCCTATGACTGTTTCATGAACAGGAGGTGGAACCAAAAACCACACCTTATTCCTGTTAAATTGATTGAGCTCCTCATGCATGGCATTAATCCAATGCACATCTTGGAGAGCACAGTCAATGGACTTGGGTTCTGTGTTTGATACAAAAGCATAAGCATTCAGTTCATGTTGAATTCTTAAGTGGCCTCTAGTCCTAGGAGGGTCATGCAGATTTCCAATAACATTATCTACATGATGATCCTTGAGATATCTAATATTTGTAATTGGACTATCATGAACTTGAGTTACCTCCTCCTGAACTGTAGGCTCCTCTTCATTAAGCTCTTTATGTTCTTCTTCATCCTCGGATTTGTCTGCAGGATCTCCTTCCTTCAGAATTTCACCATTGTTTTCATTCATGCATTGACCAACATTAGAATTTACCAAGGATTCATCAAAAACTATGTGTGGAGATTCTTCAACAGTCTTAGAGTTCAGATTATACACTCTGTATGCTCGGGTGTTTTCAGAATAGCCAAGAAAAATTCCTGGTTCTCCTTTAGGTTCAAATTTATCAAGGTCCTTTTTATCATTTATGTGAGTGAAACATTTACAACCAAAAATCTTGATGTGAGCAATAGAAGGTTTCTTACCTTTTAATATCTCATATGGTGTTTGCTGGGTAGAAGATCTTACCATGGCTCTGTTAATTACATAACAGACAGTGTTCACTACTTCAGCCCAAAATTTCCTTGGTAGACCACCTTCGACAAGGAGTGTACGACCCATTTCCACTAGGGTTCTGTTCCTTCTCTCCACAACTCCATTCTGCTCAGGTGTCCTTGGTGAGGAGTACCTGTGGTTGATTCCATTTGACCTGCAGAATTCATCAAATTGTGAGTTTTCAAACTCACCTCCATGATCAGACAAAATGTTTTCAATTTTCTGATTTGTTTTAACATAGAACTCCTGAAATTCTGAGAAAGCATCACTCTTATTAGATAAGAAATAAACTCAAGTATACCTAGAAAAGTCATCTACCATGACAAACCCATACCTACTCCCTGATAGGCTGACAGATCTAGTTGGCCCAAAAAGGTCCATATGTATCAGCTCATAGGGTTTGGAAGACAGATTTTCAGTTCTAGACTTAAATGACTTTCTAGTTATCTTTGATTGAGTGCATGCATCATAGATTTTATTTTCTTTCTTGAATGAGACTTCAGGAAGTCCTCTTACCATGCAATGCTTATTTAATTTGTGCAAAACAGTGTAGCTAGCATGACCTAACCTACGATGCCATAAAAATGCTATGTCTTCTCTACTGGCAGTAAGGCAAAGGTTAGTGTGTTGAATTTCATCTAAATTTATCATGTAAGTATTATTTATTCTTTTTCCAGAAAATTTGACAATATCAGAATCAGGTTCAAAAACCTTGCAGCATTGAGAATTAAATAAAACATTGTAACCTTTATCACATAACTGGCTGATGCTAAGTAGATTATAGGCTAACCCTTCAACCAGCATAACATCATCAATGCAGCAGGTAGAACACTTACCTACCTTACCTGATCCAATAATCCTACCCTTTGTGTTGCTTCCAAAGGTGACAAGGCCTTCTACTTTCTCAGTCAGTATGTAAAATTTGGCCTTATCTCCTGTCATATGCTTGGAGCAACCGCTATCCATGTACCACAAGTTGTTCTTGGCTGCCAGGCATACCTGCATACACAATTAGGTAAAGAAGTTTGGAACCCAAGACTGATTGGGCTCCAATGTAAATGAACTAGAAGCAAAGCAGGAAAGCAGATGTTTCGGAATCCACATTTGTTTAAATGAACTTTGTTCAGTGGATCCTACAGATTTTCTTTTGTTGTTGTTCCTTTTCTTTTTATTGTTCTTTTTCTTATTGGCAGCAGCATGATTATTGACAGTATTGTTATTTCTGTGCCAGTGCCTTGGCCAGGGTGTGTTCACAAGATTTTGGCCATAGTAGTTCCTGGGCTGGCTATGGAAATATTGGTTTCTAGATGTCCAGTAACCATACCCATTTACCCAATTTCTACTGTAAGGTCTTTGATATTGAGCACCCTGGTGTGCAAGACCTGTAAACCTACCCTGAGTTCTAGACCAATTTGACCTATTGAAGTAGGTTGGCTGTGCATTGTAGTGGGTCTGAGCTCTGGGTTGATAAAAATAATTGGGTTGACTCCTAGCAGCACTCTGTCTCCCCTGTACTTTAGACCCTGCTGACCTATACACAGGTTTGTATTGGGTCTTCTTCAGAGGTGGAGGTGTTGGTGGAGACTTGGTTACCTTGACCTGGGGTTTACCGGACTGTGTAGGTTGACCCCTAACCTGAGTCTGAGCCCTAGGATTCTGCTTGGATGTGCTGGCTCTACTAGGCTCATTAACCTTTTGTTTGCCCTTTTCCTCAGCACTGGGCTTTTTCAGATTAGCAATTTTGTTCATTAAATTTGTTGAGTTCATGCTAATCAGAGGTCCCTTTTCCTTTTGAGCAACAAATGAAATTATTTTCATCCCGAATGTTTTTGTTGCACTAGAATTAAATCATAGGCCCTCTTTTCTGAAATTAACCTTTGACCCTAACAAAGCATTTAAGTTATCTGTTCCTTGGGTCATTTTCTCAATGGTTTTCATTTTATCCTCATTGTCTTTCTGAAGTTCATCAATAGCCTTTTTCAGCTCATTGTTGACATTGAGGATAGCTTCATATTTTTCAGAGATAATCTTGACTTCACTTTCACATTTCTGAATCTTCAGCTTCCATTCATCAATTTCTTTTTCAAGCCTTAGATTCTCTTCCTTAGAAGCTTTTAACTCATTTTTGATTTCATCTTCTTCAGAGCATGTGAGTTTCAATTCATCAATCTCAGATTCCAAACATGCAATTTTATCAGTTGGTGTTTTATCATTTTGCATGGAATTGATTTTTCTTCTAAGATGCCTATTCTCTTTTCTAATATCATCAGCTCTATTAGCTATGTCATGATAAGCATCTACCCAATCAGTAATTGTGAAGTTTTCAAATCTAGTGATTACCTCATCTGTGTCCTCCTCTCTATCTTCGGAGCTTGTTGCCATAAGGTAAATGTGCTGTTCAGATTCGGCTTCACTATCTGAGCTGCTGCTGAAAGAGCATTCATCTTCATCACTCCATATGGTGATCATAGCTCTTCCCGTCTTGGTTTTCTTCTTTGACCTGTCCTTATGTTTCTGATTGTCTGGACAGTCAATTTTCAGATGCCCTGGTTTCCTGCATTGATAACAGACATTAGCTTCATTTTTCTTTGCAGGTTTAGATTTATACCTTTTATCCTTTCGGCCACCACTGTATTTCTTCTGGCCGAACCGTCCTGCTCCCTTTCTGAGAAATCGCCTGAACTCTCTAGTCATCATGGCTTTCTCAGATCGAGTCACATCTTCTTCTTCATTTAGGCTCTCCTCTGATGATGAAGAGCTGCTGGAGCTGGATTTTGTTGATTTGCTGGAACTAGCCTTCATCGCTATCGACTTCTTCTTCCTCTCGGCTTCATCTGTCCTTGGCATGTTTATCTCATATGCCATTAGTGAGCCAATCAGCTCATCAGCTTTAGTATTACGCAAGTCCCTTGACTCCTCCATCACTGTTACTTTGGTGTGCCAAATGGAAGTCAGGGAGCGCAGAATTTTCCTCACTACATCATACTCTATCTGAGGTTTCCCAAAACCTCTAAGGCCATTGGTTATGACAGTCAGCCGAGCGTACATGTCGCTGATGGACTCGTTCTGCTTCATCTTGAAGGCTTCATACTCAGATACAAGAAGATTGGCCTTCTGCTCTCTTACTTGAGATGTACCTTCATGAATTACTTCCAGCGCATCCCACATCTCCTTAGCTGATTTGCAAGCAGACACACGAGAGAATTCTGTAGGATGCAGAGCGCACTGGATAGCATTAATAGCACTCCAATTCAGCGTGGACCTTCTGATCTCCTCCTTGGTCCATACATCTTCATTCGGGGACAGCTCATAAGGTCCCTTGCTGACAATCTTCCAAATCTCATAATCCTTAGCCCTGAACACTTGCATACGGTTCTTCCAGTATGCGTAGTTTGATCCATCAAAGAATGGGGGCTTCGTTGTTGAGTGACCTTCGGCAATCATCCCTCGAGCATCCATCTCTGCCTATTCTCTTCGGGCGATGAGTCCCTGCAGAAGAGTTAGGCTCTGATACCAAGTGTTAGGTTAGATGGACGCAGTCTATCTCCACTAAGCGTGGATCTAGAGGGGGTGAATAGATCAACTTGCCTAATTTAAAACTACTGTAAGTTCTAAAGCAGAATTTAGGCAAACATCAGTTAAGCTAAACGAAGAATGCTAAGCAAAAGGTCGAAAGCTAAACATGAGCATAAGCGATGCAACTAAATAGGCTAAGCAAGAATTCCCATCGCACACAGATCACACAAAAACACAAACACACTGCACACACAATTTTTAGGTGGTTCAGTCAACGACCTACGTCCACCCCACACTCAACCGAGTATGGCTTCATGCTGCGCAGCACAGCTTGCGTCCGCTGGGCTTTACAGCTTGGCCAAACAATCCGCTGACACACAGCTTCGCTGGACACTACAGCTTGCCGACCAGAGGATCTGATCCTCTGCAACCGCTGGGGAAATACAGCTTAACCCGTCCAGTGGAGACTACCACTGCAAGACCGCTGACACACAGCTTGAAGAAATAGTATTCGGAAATGAAAGACAGAATCAAAACGAAAACAGAAAAACTCAAAAGCAATATAGCTCTAAGAGCAAAGCTCAGCTCTGGTTTTGAACCACGAGACTGAGATACAAGCTCACTCTCAATCGGCTCTCTCTCAACTCAATCTCTCTCGATCTCTTCCTCTCTCTTTTTCTTCTTCTTCTCTATTTCTTCTTCTTCTTCTCTGTATCTTCTTCTTCTTCTCTCTTTTCTCTCTCTGTGGATCGAAGGCTCACTGCTGCTGAGTGTATAGACTTTCTCTTCTTCTCCTTCGATCTGTCTTCTTCTGTGGAAGAAGGCTTGTTTATATAGCAGCAATAGCAGCAGGCGTGTGCTCTCCACGTTTCCCGCCCAGCAATTTGGACCACGTAGCAGCATCCAATGGAGTGTCAGTACACGTGTCCTCATCTGGATACCTTATCCTTCTCGGATCACGAGCCAGGTACCTCAGATCACGTGCCCTTCATTAGCCTCTTCAGTCCGATGTATAGAGTTCTCGGTTCACGTGCTCAATGACAGCAATCTGACTTGCTGCGTCGACGCTGTCAATCAATGGCGTTAACGCAGTGAGGCATTCCAGTAATCCATTAGCTTCATCTCTTTAGCTGCTGCGTCGACGCTGCTCAATTGTGGCGTTGACGCAGTGTAATAGCCTGTGAAGGTCTCTGCTTCTTTAACTGCTGCGTCGACGCTGCTTGCTTGTGGCGTTGACGCAGTGGAAGATATCGTGAAGGCTTCGTCAACTGATGCGTGGACGCTTTAAGCTCCCAGCGTCGACCCTGTTCCCTTCAGCAACAAGAATGAAGTCATAAGATTTAAGTATGTACATTGCAGTGTATATACTTCGTTGTATAGACTTGTGAAGGTGAATGCAACGTACAGACTTGCCCAATGTTTTGACTTCAACAAAGGAGGCAACGGCTGTATAGACTTTAAATCCTAAAGGCAGTGTATAGACATAATGCACGTAAAGGCTTCATGTGAAGGAAAGTAATGTATATACTTGAGGAGTTGACGCTGCATGAAGCGCTGAGTTGACGCTGCATGAAACACTGAGTTGACGCTGCATGAAGCATGGAGTTGACGCTGCATGAAGCATGGACAGTGTACAGACTTAATGTATAGCTGAAGCCTTGAACGTAGGAATAAGCTGGAGTGTATAGACTTCAGGCTTCAGAACCGAATGTTCAGACTTCGCCTAAGAAACGTAGGGAAAGACCCCAGTGTATAGACTTTGCCTTGAGCGAAAGGTAAGTGATGAATGTATAGACTTTCACGATGTCTAGACTAGAATATGTGAAAGCTACAGTGAATGAGTGTACACACTTGACCAATTCAAAGGCAATTCGGATGTACAGACTCTGAGGTTCAAAGCCAACGTCTGTACAGACTTAGAATATTAAGACTGATGTACAGACTTCATGGGTTGACGCTGTACACACTTAGCGAGTTGACGATGTACACACATCCAATGAAGTGCGTTGACGCTGTAACATGAGCCAGTGAGATGCGTTGACGCTGTACACACTTAACCAATTCAATTGAAATGCAGTGTGTGGACTTTATCTGAAATGGACGATGTATAGACTCAATCGATATGAGAGTTTCCAGTGTATAGACTCAGTCTAAACAAGACTGCTGGAGGAGTTGACCCATCCTCTGATGCGTCGGCCCATGACAGTGAGAAATGCAGACAACAATGTATTAAATGCAAAGAACACATAGTCAATCTGATAGAGCAATTTCATCAAATCAAAAGCAGTTGCCAATCAATCAAAACAATGGTGTTCCCAATGAAATAAAGTAAGTGTCAACATCATCAACATAGAGGGGTCACAACATAATAGTGGTTAGTTTCACAACTAGAGAAAAGATCTCAGTGTAGTCTATACCTTCCTTCTGCTGGAAGCCATTCACTACCAACCTTGCTTTGTACCTCTTACTGCCATCAGGTTCATCTTTGACTCTGTAAACCCACTTGTTATGCAATGCCTTCTTGTTCTTAGGGAGTTTAGTTAGCTCCCAAGTATGATTCTTTTGCAATGAGTTCATCTCATCTTTCATGGCTAACTCCCACTTAACAGAATCTGTAACATGCATTGCTTCATCATAACACTCGGGTTCACCTTCGTCAGTCAACAGTAGGTAATGCAAAGATGGAGAATACCTTTGTGTAGGCCTAGGTATTCTTGCAGATCTTCTCAGTTGTACCGGTGTACAAGGTTGTGCTTCTATTTCAGATACATCTTGTATCTTATCATTCACATCATCTTGTGAAATTTCTTCTAGCTCAACCTGTCCACCATTCTCATTTTGTTTCCCTGCACTGTCAGATTCTAAAACAGCCCTGTCTTTGTACAAGACATTTTCATTGAATATAACATTTTTCCTTCTGAGAATTTTTCTATTTTCATCATCCCAAAATCGATATCCAAACTCATCAGAACCATATCCAATAAAAAAGCACTTTATAGACTTAGCATCTAGCTTATCCCTGTCATTAGAATCTACATGCACATATGAAACACAGCCAAAGACTCTCAAGTGTGAAAGATTTACCTCTTTCCCTGTCCAGGCCTCCTCTGGAATTTCAACATCCAAAGGGACAGATGGTCCTCGGTTTATCAAGAAAGTTGCTGTGTTAATTGCATCTGCCCAAAATGTTTTTGGCAGTCCGACATGTATCCTCATACTCCTAGCCCATTCATTCAAGGTTCTGTTCATGCGCTCGGCAACTCCATTCTGCTGTGGCGTTCTTGGAACAGTTCTTTCCATCCTGATACCACTAGCTGCACAAAAGTCCTTGAATTCTTTGTTGTCATACTCTCCACCATTGTCTGATCTAAGACACTTCACCTTCAAACCTGTCTCATTCTCTACAAGGGTCTTCCAATTTTTGAAAGTAACAAATACATCAGATTTCCTTTTCAAAAAATAAACCCATACCTTGCGAGTAGAGTCATCAATGAAAGTGACATAGTAGAGTGAGCCTCCAAGAGATGGTACTGGTGAAGGACCCCATACATCTGTATGTACAAGCTCTAGCTTCTGTGTCTTCAAAGTTCTAACTGTCTTTGAGAATGTAACCTTCTTTTGCTTCCCAAAAATGCAGTCTTCACAAAGACCAACTTCTACAGATTTCAAGCTAGATAATTTTCCTTTTGACAGCAGTACCTTCATCCCTTTCTCACTCATGTGACCAAGCCTGCAGTGCCATATATTGGAGTCAACTCGTAAATTTGCCACTGCCACTATATCTTTGTTGTTGCTAGTCATGTAGAGAGTACCCATCTTGTTGCCTCGTGCTATAATCATAGCACCTTTGGTGATCTTCCAAGATCCACCCATAAAGGTTGTGACATAACTTTCATCATCAAGCTGTCCAACAGATATCAAGTTCCTCTTCAAGCCAGATACATGCCTTACATTCTTTAACTTCTACAAAGTGCCATTTGTGGTCCTTACATTGACATCACCCTTCCCCACAATATCTAAAGGCTCATCATCAGCAAGATAAACCTTCCTAAAGTTTCCAGCAACATAATTTTGCATACTTTCTTTATGTGAGGTAGAGTGAAACGACGCACCTGAGTCAAGAATCCATGACTCTAAAGGAGTGTCAACACAAAGAACTAAAGCATCTTGAACTTGCTCTGCTGCAGCTGCATTGGCGGACTCTTCATTGTGATTTTTCTTCTTTGGAGTCTTACAATCTTTCTTTAAGTGCCCCTTTTTACCACAATTCCAGCACCCATCACCACCAAACTTTGATTGACATTTCTTCTTGGACCTAGATCTGCTCCTATTTTGACCCCGTTGTTTTGTTCTTCCCCTGCTCTCTGTATTCAAGGCAGAACCTGAGACTTCACCTAATTCCCTTCTGCGAATATCTTCGCTTAAAATCAAGTCTCGAACCTCATTGAGCTTCAATTTATTTGAAACGGAAGAGCTACTTACAGCCGTCACAGTTGCACCCCAACTTTCAGGTAAGGAGGATAAAATAATCAAGGCCCTAACCTCATCATCAAAGTTTATTTCTACAGAACTCAACTGAGTTGTAATCACATTGAATTCATTGATGTGGTCTGTAACAGAAGCACATTCGGCCATCTTCAGATTAAATAAACGACACATCAAATATACCTTGTTTGAAGCGGAGGGCTTTTCATACATATTTGATAGCGCCTTCATCAATCCTGCCGTGGTCTTCTCGTTCACGATGTTGAAGGCGACGTTTCTGGCCAACGTCAAGCGAACAACTCCGAGTGCTTGTCTGTCTAGTAGATCCCAATCTTCCTTCTTCATCCCTGCCGGCATCGTTCCAAGAAGCGGCTCATGCAGCTTCTTCTGATACAAGTAGTCTTCGATCTGCATCTTCCAGAAACCGAAGTTCTTGCCATCGAACTTGTCGATCATCACCTTTCCTTCATCCGCCGCCATTACTCCCACTACTCCCTCGAACCAGAACAAGGCTCTGATACCAGTTGTTGGGGATAGAACAGGAGTACCCAAACGAGGAGGACAAACAGCAGAGGAGGAAGAAGAGAAAAAACCAATCACACAAGAACACACATGGATTTTTTACGTGGTTCGGAGGTAAGGTGCCTTCCTACGTCCACGGCCGCAGCAGGATTCCACTAGATAATCACAGACCGATTTCAATACAAAGAGACAGCCCACCCTTTTATACTAGGAGATTAGGGCGTCACTAATCGGGGCATTAAGAACAATAATACCCCTGATAAACAGAAACCCTCTTCCGGGATACATTAGACGCGCATGCTCGCCTGTCCCACCGGATGCTCTCCTAGGACCGAGTATGCCCTTCAGCGGCTGCAGATGCTCCCCTAGCATCAGTCAGATCAATGCATTGCCAAGACAGCGTCGACGCATTGCCAGACAAGGTCGACGCATCCAACCCAGACAGCATATGCTCCCCTGGCACTGAAGGATGCTCCCCTGGAGCAGCGAATGCTCTCCTGGAAGATGCGATATGCTCGCCATGCTCCCCTGAGCTGAGGATGCTCCCCTGGAGCAGTGGATGCTCCCTTGGGGCAGCGATTGCTCCCCTGGAGCGGCGAATGCTCCCCTGGAGATGGCATAAGCTCGTCATGCTTCCCTGATGCTGTGAATGCTCCCCTGGAGCAGTGGATGCGCTCCTGAGGCAGAGTGTGATCCCGTGCAGAGGCGCACGAACAAAAGAGTTATGACTCCACACTCTAACAGCATCATCAACCCCAACTCCCCTCGGATGTTCGGGAAGACGGCCGTCAAGTACGGCGCCGACCGACCCGCCATCGGCGACGTGCCCTAAAACCTAGAGTACTACCTACAGTTGCAGGAGATAAAGCTGAGAAGGGAGCCCACGACGACAGTGGGGCGATGCCGGTGACGATGCCCGTTCAGCAGGTGCCGTCCACCAATGTGAGGGTTCAAGTGTTCAACAGTAGGACCGCGAGGGGGGTGGTGGGGACGATGCGGGCCTGGGCCATATTGCTGGGGGACGAGGAGGGCGAGGTGGAGTTCACCGCACGAGGAGACATGAGTTAATTCCTCTCTCAACAAAAAATGGTAAAATTTATATTTATTTTAAAGAAGTTACAACTGAACGAGATTTTATCTTAAAAAATTAAAGAGATTTTACTAAACGTATTTAAAAGAGTTATTTATTTTAAATTTTAATTTGAGAGAAAAATAGATAAAAAATTGTGACCAAACACTTTATTAATGTGTCAGTACTTTAAATAGTCACAGTTAAAATGTTAGTTTAAGCGTATCAGTGTGCCAAAGTCTTAATGTTAACATAGTTCGTGACGCCAAAAAATAAGGAGTTAGTACTGGCGGCTAATCTCGTGAGTCCTAGCTGTAAATCGAGGGATGAATGTTAATTAATTTTTGAGATTTTTAATTGGTAACCCCTAAAAAAATTTAAAATTAATTAGGAACAAGTCACCCCAATTTATCCCTTTAATTAAAAGTCTCCAAAATCTTCGAATTGTTGAAGAAAAAACCCCTCCAATTAACATACGGTTCAAACATAAAATATACAAATCTATTTTCGAAAATATTTTTTTCTGATTTTATCCTCACTCTCTCTCTCTCTCTCTCTCTCCGCGACAGTGCTTGAGGGAGAAGCCCCCCCCCCCCTCTGGTTCCCTGCCCGCCTCCACCGCCAGCGCAGCCGCCGATGCTCCCTCCCTTCTCTCTCGGCTCCCCTTCACCCTCAGCTCACCGGTGCCCGCTCATACGGCGCCGACGGGTGCGTCTCCTATTGCACCAGCTTGAAAGGGCTCGCCGACGGTGCTTGCTCCGGCATGGGTTGCTGCCAAGTCTCCATACCCAGGGGCCTCAAGTACTTCCAAACATTTCTTCTCAGCTCCTTTAAATACAACCGGTCCCAGGAGTTTAACCGTACGTTGAGGATACGTTTTCATGGCGGAGGAGGAGAAGTATGTACAGGTTCAGCAGCACCGGCCTCGACGACACCGGGTTCTACCAGCCCTTGCCCATCATGCTCGACTGGTCCATCGGCAACTAGACGTGCCGGCAGGTCCAGAGCAACACAAGTTCTGTAGATTACGCCTGCCGCATTGAGCACGGCGAGTGCGTCGACTCGCCCAACGGCGTTGGTTACCTCTGCAACTGCTCAGCCGGGTACGAGGGAAATCCCTACCTCGAACGGCCGGGGATGTCGAGGTAATTATCATTTTATTAACATGCTGGCTTGGTCAGAAACGATATGCAGATTAAAGGTTACCGAAACTGCTGGTTCCATAGCCACCGAAACGAAAATATATGAATATACACCCGGCAGACAACTAGCTAGATGCGATAGTTGGGTTCAGAGTTATTTTGCAACAAACAAGGCGTTACTGAAATCTCTATATCTTACAAGCTAGCTGATTGTTTGATTTTTCATCGAGTTTCTTATGTTTTGGCAGATGTCGACGAGCTCAGTACACCGACAGCTAGCGATCGATTCCCATGCAAAGGAAGATGCACCAACACGGAAGGGGGTTACACCTAGGTGCCCTCCTTGGCGCCAGCTCCGCAGACCCGAGGGAAGAACTATGCGTCCGCGATCCTGCGATCCCCACAACGAGCAGACGTTGCATTAAGCATAGGCCGTGCAGGAGCTAGCAGTCGCTGGAGCAAGCTTGTTCGCATTCCTGGGTGCTCGTGGCCGTCGGAGAGAGGGGATTCGACGGCAGCCAAATGTTGGAGAACTCAGAGGAACGTATCTTGTTACTGGTCGAGTACGGTTTGATTTAATTTGATTGGATTTGAAGAGAATTTTTTTTAAATTAAATTATATTGAATTAAGATTTTAATTTGAATTAAATTAAATCAAATTAATTTAAAATCAAATTACATTTTGATTTGGTTCGATTTGAATCATATTCATCTCTCCTTTTAGAATTTAAATTTGATTCAAATAATAGTAGAGAAAGATAAAATAAAAGAATTTTTACCAAACAAAGTAAATATTAAAAAAATAACATAAAAAGTTGTAACTTGTAAAAATAAACTCTATAATATTTTCACATAAAAAATTAAGAACTTCAGTTACAGTAAAATATAATAATGTGATTTGAAATCTATTTCATAAAATCAGAAATCTCGTTAAGATGACGGGAATTAGATTTTTTGAATTAGAATTTATAGTTACATATATATTTACATTAATTTGATAAAAATATTCTTAAATTCGAGTTATTCGGTTCGGTTTGATTTTATTCGATTTCTTGAACTTTAAAAATAAATCAAACTAAAATTTTTAATACGGTTCGATTTGAATCCAAATCAATTTTTTTTAAATTTCAACTTAAACCAAGTCGAATCAAATCTATTAGTTCGATTTGATTTTCGAGTTGAACCCGAATAATGATCACCCCTAACTACCCGTCGGGGGAGCTGTTGCTCCCACAGTATTGCTGCAAGAGAGTTTTCCTGCTCCATCCCCCGCATGTGTCCCCCAATCTCCAATCCCCCATAACTCATGCTGCCCGACGCCCCCTCCACCCTCAGCCCACCGGTGCTACATGCCCGGCCACCACCTGCGACATGCCCCGCCAACGTCCCGCGACCCCTCCAACGACGCCAAGCGACCCTCTCTCTCTCTCTCTCTCTCTCTCTCTCTCTCTCTCTCTCTCTCTCTCTCTCTCTCTCTCTCTCTCTCTCTCTCTCTCTCTCTCTCTCTCTCTCTCTCTCTCTCTCTCTCTCTCTCTCTCTCTCTCTCTCTCTCTCTCTCTCTCTCTCTCTCTCTCTCTCTCTCTCTGTGTGTGTGTGTGTTATTGGTCATTTCATCGCATTGTGTGAAAATTAACTCTAATTAGGTTAAATAATATCAAGAAAATTGACGACAAATTTTTATATATAATAGAGAAAATTTTGAGGGTTTTTAATTAAATAAATAGATTAGGTGAATCTTTTTGTAATTTATTAAAAAAATTATTTAATAAATACTAAAAAAACTCAGATAAAATTAAACATTACACGTGGAATGTCAAAAAGGAATATTTAACAAAATGACAAAAAAGCAAGCATATTGTCTGCAAGCCCTTTCAAAAAAAGATGTTCCTTCCATAATTTTTTTCTCATGTCAAGTTGCCAACTAAATAATAAGAAAATCCCACTTCTCTCTATATTTTTCTATTTTCACTGTCCTACTTATTACAGTGAGTTTCACTTCTTTCACCTTAAATACACCATGACGCCACGTACATGTCAAGCTGTCAACGTGGCTGGGATACCCAGTTTATTTTTTCATTTTTAATATTATTTCGATGTTATCTTAAAATATGATCGCGCTCAAGTGAGTTCGAAACATTCTATGAAGTATATGTATATATTGCGGAGTGCACATAAATATGCCCTATGAAGGTTGATATTTTTTTAATTGGACATCTCGTGAGTGTCGACGCACGAGTGACATTGGGACACATTCAAAGGCGTCAAAACTCGTGCACAGGTGACAATAACGCGGCATGCTGTAAAACCCCCTCCCCCTGACCAGTGGCTCTCGCACGGGGGTAGGTGATAGCTCCCACCTACTCCTGGACTCTTCACCACCTCCGGCGGTGACTTCTTCGTCGATCTTGTCGGTGGATCCCCCATCGGCGTCGCCTCTGGTGGAACTCTGGGTGGGGGGAGCTCCCGCGGGAACTCTTCCCCCTCCCTCCTCCAGGTTCGTCAGGCGCCCCTGTTGTCCCCTCTCCTTTCTTCCCCCCCCCCATCTTCTTCTCCATCGCTGGCCCTCCCCTCCCACCGAAACCCCTCCCTCTCCTCCGTCGTCGGCCCTCATCTCCCACCGAACCCCATCCTTCCTTCATCTCCCCTCACCCCTTGGTCCCTACGTCTCCCCCCTTTCACCGCCATCCGCTACCCCCCCCTCCCCCTCCCTCCTCCAGTCCCCCGCTCCCCCCCCCCCCCCCCCGCGTAGCACCCACCCTCTAGCCACCTTTCCCCTCGCCGCGCTCCCCCTCGTTTCTTTCTCCCTCCATCCACCCCCTCGCCCTCATCCCCCTCCAAACTTCCCCCTCTCCCTCTACTTACTGGGTTTGCCCCCACCCCCCCACTTGCTCCCTCCGTCCCCCTCCGCCTTCCCTTACCCCTGATTCCTAGCACCCTCCACGCTCAACCTTCCCCCCTTCCCTCCTCTGGCCAGTTCCCCCCCTCCGATCCTCCCCTTCCCAGATACCCCCCCGCAGGCTCCTTCCAGCCTCCCTTGTCCCTTTTGAAACATACCGTCTCTCCCCCCACCCGTGCTCTCTCGACGATAGGCGTTCCTGTGACTACCCGACGAAGCACGGGCCAGATCCGCGATGTAGGTTACGAGCTTCCACCCTTGGTCTCAAAAGGGCTCGGAGATACTGAGCTTACCCCCCACGTATCCCACGGGATCTTGGCCACCTGAGCATCTTTCCTTCACCGCCATCAGGTAGAGCGGTTCGACAGTCTTGTGCTCCTCGAGGATGGAACTCGCCACCTTCAGCAACGATTGTCTCTTCCTCGGTGCCTTCAGGAGCCCTCATCATTGCTGGGTCTCGGTGTTCTCTTCAATTCTTATTTATCTTGCTGTATTTTCTATGGGTTGATGACGGTATGAGCCAAGCATGGCAGTTTATGTACGGTCCTATATCAAGGTTGTCCATATACTGTGGTTCTCGTTTGTTTTGAATGAATATCTATGTTTCTGTCCAAAAAAAAAGGTGACAATAACGCGGCCTAAGTCTCGTATGGAGTAAAACGTGTGACGTTGTATGATTAAGTGACTTAATTGACATCATTCTTATCACACCCATGCAATACAAAAACTCTACCACATATATACGCGGTCTTCAGTATTTATAAAGAAGATGTTTGAGAGAGTGGAAATCCATCTTAGATTTACATTTGTATATATATTTTTATTACATAGTTTTAATATGCAAGGTTCACTTTTATGATAAATTTAAACTATTTATGGGACATTTTAATATTTCCTTCGTCACTTGTTGGAAGTTTTTTTTCAGCTTTTTACATCAAAATCGTCGTTAGATGTAAATTTATAAAAAAACTATCCCTATAAATACCTTAGCAGACATATCACTGTCTAAAATCTAATTATGTAAAAATGTCATCGCTGTGACCGCATGTTATCGTCCGTGAGATAAACTATGTTTAATTTTAACCAGACTTCTAAAAGGACTAAATTACTCTCAATTTAAAAATATAAAAAAACCCTCCCCCACCACCAATGTCATTGCCGAACCCCATGCCCCTCTTCATCGTCGGAGGGAGAGTGTGTGATACAGAGAGAGATAGAGAGAGAGAGAGGAGGGGAGGGGGGATGCCGGAGAGGGTCTCCCTCTTCGGCGTCGGCACCAGGGATTTAAAGAGAGAGAGACGAGGGAGATAGAGATGGGAGAGAGAAGGGAGGAGGAGAAGAGAGAGAGAGAGAGCGGCGGGGAGGGGGAGGGTGTCAGAGGGGAGAAGGGAGAGAGAGAGCGGCGGGGAGGGGGAGAGTGCTAGAGATGAGAAGGGAGAGATGAGAGGGATAGAGATGGGGGAGAGAGAGAGCGGTGGGGAGGGGGTGGGTGTGGGAAGCGGAGAATGGATAGAGAGAGCGGCGGAGAGGGGGAGGGTGTCGGAGGGGAGAAGGGAGAGAGAGAGAGAGAGAACGTCGTCAAGGGGTTGGGTGCGGGAGGCAGAGAAGGGATAGAGTGGGTAGCGTGGAGGGGGTGGGTGTGGGAGGCAGAGAAGGGAGAGAGAGATGAGAGTGATAGAGAAGAGAGAGGAGAGATCTAGAGAGAACGGCGGGGAGGGGGACGATGTCAGAAGGGAGAAGGGAGAGAGAGAGGGTGGGGAGGGGGGAGGAAATCACTCCGTGTAGGAGCGACTTTAGGAGTGAAGTCGCTCCCACACGGAGGGACTCTTGCTCTCCCCTTTGACGACCTCCTCTCTCCCTCTCCCTTAATTTCTCTCTCTCTCTCTCTCTCTCTCTCTCTCTCCCTCTCTCCGTTCTCCCCTCCGGCATCCTCCCCTTCTCTACTTCCCACACGCACCCTCTCCTCGCCGCTCTATCTCTCCCTTTTCCGCTTCTTACACCCACCCCCTCCCCGCCGCTCTCTCTCTCTCTCCCATCTCTACCCCTCTCGTCTCTCTCTCTCCCTTCCCCTTTCGGCACCCTCCCCCTCTCCGTCACTCTCTCTCTCCCTTCTTCCCTCCGACACCCTCCCCCTCCCCACAGCTCTCTCTCTCTCTCTCTCCCTTCTCCTCCTCCCGTCTCTATCCCTCTCGTCTCTCTATCTCTCTAAATCATTAATGCCGGCGCCGAAGAGAGAGACCCTCTCTAACGTCCCCCCTACTCTCTCTCTCTGTATCACAAACTCTCTCCCCTTATCTTATATTTGCATAGGTGCCGGAGGGAGTTTCCCCCTCCATCGTGCCCCCTCTTCTCTCTCTCTAACTCACACACACAATTAAACGAGGATATATTGGTCATTTGACATCCAGATAATAGACATATTAACATATTCTTCGAATATTCTCTCTTTCATCAACAAAAGTTAACTAAAATGATTTTTTTGCACAATTAAGATTTTACACAGTGATATATTTATTAATATATATTTAAAAATATTTTTTTATAAATTCACGTCTAATAATAATTTTGATGAATTTTTTTTTACATTTTGTCAACTTAAATTGACAATAGTGACACATTCTATTTTCAAAAATATTTTTTTATAAATTCACGTCTAATAATAATTTTGATACAACAAAACTTTTTTTTACATTTTATCGACTTAAATTGACAATAGTGACATATTATTATTGAATGCACATATAAAGAATATACGTGTAAATATAATTTAAGATATATTTTCGTACAATTTAACTTTGTACAAAAAAATTAATGCAACAGAAACTTACCCTCATCAGCCACGTGGACACAAGTTCGATGTCACTAGCAACTTAAAAAAAGGGTTTTTTGCATATTAGTCCCTACAAATATGACGAATTATTTTTTAGTCCCTACAATCTCTCTATTGTTTAAAAAGTCCTCGGAAATCTTACCGTTAAACTAAAAAGTCCCTATCGTTTTTTACTGTCGACGATATTAAACGCAAGGTAAGTTAACTTAACCGTAGTTGGTGAAAACCCACCCTCGATTAATCGAGGTTCATGGCCGTAGTAACCCTTCTGCCGTGCCACCCTCCTGTTTAGGGTCCCCCCCGTACACAATCGCCACCCTCCTCTTTCCCTTCCCCCGTACACAGTCGCCATTGCCGTCGATTTCACTCTTTGGTCGTCGTGACAGCAACGATCGCCGGCCACCGTGAGGGTCGATTAGGCACCATCACCATTGCCCAAACCTGCACGTAACAACCACGGCGCTTCACGGCACCCCATCTGCCGCTGCAGACGTACGACCGCCCTCGTTCAGACGCCGCATCATCGGAGTCACCACCCCACGTCCAGGTCTGGGGCACACACCTCCGTCTCCACTCCGGTACGCGTCAGGCGCTCCTACCACCTCACACTCAGTATGATCTGCAATTATAAATGTTTACTCATGCATTTTATATGTTTACAGAGTCGAAATATTAAGGACATCAATTTTTGTTTTCTTTCTATATGGTTTAGGGATAAGATTGTTGTTATGTCATTTTTTGCTATAATATTGTTAGATTATTTAATGCTCTAAAAAGTTTTGTTATTAATTGTATATGTCTGAATTCACGGGTGCAGTTTCTTTATGGTTCTGTCAAAAATTTTGCTTTAATGTTTTTCAGTCACTCAATTCATATTAGTTAATAATGTTATTATTGTACTCAGATTATTGGGTATGCGTGCTGATTTTGTAATGTGGACAACTGTTCTAGAGAGTTTATTTCTATCTTCAGATTGTTAGATTGTGAAAATGGGGGAACGAGAGCCATCATTAAAGTTGACATATAAGTTCGGTGGTTATTAGAAAACTCTTCAGTCTGGGAGGAGGGCATATGCACTAGGTCAGAGCAAGACAGTCGTGGCATATCCTGATTACTACAGTAGATGCATATTAATTGAGGATATGGGACATCTATCTAAGTGGGCAAGTACACATTGTTTAGAATTTCATTATGAATTACCTAATAGCAGACCTGTTCAGTATGAGGAAATTGTTTCAGATGCTCAATTATATGAGGTGATGAAAGCCCATTTACCCGTAGGGAAGATGACCATATATGTTAGCACATTGGACAGTCGGCCATTAGACTTACAGCCAACCAATATTCCACAGAAAGGTATGGCCAGCCAGTCTACTCAGGCCCATTCCCAGACATTTGTTGACATTGATGAGATGGATGATGATGCTGAGGTTGGTCAACATCCTAAGTTTGTTCATGATGTTGCAGTTGTTCATCGTGACGAGGTTATTCATGGTGTCCATGCCCCTGCCCCTGCCCCTGCCCCTGCCCCTGCCCCTGTAGTTGATGAGGATTATCATATTTTAAAGAAGAGGATATGTTCTGAAGCTGAGCAGAGTGACTCAGAATATGTTGCATATGAAGATGAGTACAGCGAATCTGACGAGAGTGTGGCTGATTCTGATGAGGTACACACTGAGGACAGCTATCATTCAAGGCCATGTCCCTCAGATGAATCTGATATTGATGGAGGAGTTTCAGATGATGATGGAGATTTGTTGGAGGCTGATGAAGAGACCCCAGATATATCAGTTGATTCTCTATTTGCAAATAGTCAGGAGTACAGGATTGCTCTACGTCAGCATGCTATTAAAAATCAATTTGAGTTCAAGCAAGTGAAAAATGACAGCATGAGAATTACTGTTGTATGTGTAAATGTTAATTGCAAATGGAGAGTGCATGCCTCAAGGCTGCAAGATGGAGTTACTTTTGCAGTCAAAACAATGCAGGAAAAGCACACATGTTCAGCCACATCTAGGTGTGATAGCCGGATGGCATCCAAATCTTGGATTTCAGCCAGGGTATTGGAAGCAGTGAAGGAGAATCCTGACATACCTCCAAGAAAGTTACAAGCTGATTTATTGAAGGCTTACAATATTTCAATCCCTTATCACCGCATTTGGCGTGCACGAGAGTCGGCAAAGGAGAAGGTGTTTGGGAAGGTTGAGGAATCGTACAAGCATTTGCCACAGCTACTGAATGAATTAAAGCAGAGCGACCCTTCTTCAGTTGTACAGTACAAGATTGGATTGGATGGTTGTTTCCAGAGGGTGTTCATTGCCTTAGGGGCATGTATTAGTGGTTTCAAAAATGGCTGCCGTCCAGTGCTGGGCATAGATGGATGCCACTTGAAAGGGTATTACACTGGGATCTTGGTGGCTGCAGTTTCTCTTGATGGGAATCATGGTTTGTTCCCAGTTACCTATGGTGTTGTTGAGGGGGAGAGTATAGACTCGTGGACATGATTTTTGCACAAGTTGAAAGACGCTATTGGAAATCCGACAGGGATTACATTCATTTCTGATATGGAAAAGGGCATTGAGGTAGCTGTCCCAGATATCTTTCCAGGTGCCGAACATAGGTAATTAAGTTTCTCCTTTTACAATGTTTGATCTGTTACTAGTTTTATTTTCCATAATATATGAATTGAGTGACTATGTATTTTAATGACATTGACTATAGGTTTTATATTAATGATGAGATTGTAATTTCGAATTGCTTGTAGGTTTTGTATGCGGCACCTTTACATGAATTTTAAGAAGAAATGACCGGGCCCAGGTTTCAAGAATGCTGCATGGGCAGCAGCAAAATCTTACACTGTTCAAGAATATAAAGCAGCTATATTTAAGATGAAGAAACTAGATCCACATGCTATTTCCTATTTAGAAAGTTTACGTTGTGCCTGGTCAAGATGTCATTTTAATGACAAGGGTAAGCTAAACTACATCACTAACAACGTAGCAGAGTCATTCAATTCATTTGTTGGTGATACGAGAGGCCTACCACTTGTAGACATGTTAGATGGAATTAGGCAGAAAATTATGGTGAAAATGGATCACAGGAGGAGACATGCACGTAGGATCAAAGAAAAATTTGTGCCACGGGCTGTTGCCTATTTCAATGCAATTGTTAGGAAGTTGGGAAAATATGCAGTCAGATATTCCACTGATTTTATGGCTGAGGTGGAAGGTCCGTATGAGAGGTGTGTTGTTAAATTGGACGAGATGTATTGTTCTTGTCGTCAATGGCAAGTCAGTGGGCTGCCTTGCCAACATGTTGCTGCTGCTGTTGATGCACGTAGGGGCCTCCAAATTAATAATTTTGTTGATAGATGTTATTCAATTGAGACATATAAAGCCACATATGCAAAGTCAATACAACTATTGCCAAGTAAGAGCATGTGGCAGACTGTAGAATCTGTTGAGGTGCTTCCTCCTCGCTGCCAAAGACCCCGAGGTCGCCCTCAGAAGAAGAGGATTAGAGATGCTGATGAAAATCAAAAGGCACTTAGGAGATCCCATAAATGCAAAAGATGTGGACAATGGGGCCACCATAAAAATACTTGCAAAGAATCCCTCCCAGGACCAGAATCTGCAGTTACAGACATTGGCACTACTTCCACAACTGTGGCACGGAAGTAAATTTGTATTACAATTATGATTTGTATTTTATCTATTTGATTTGCTTTGTGCATAATATTGAAAGTTATGTTGTAGGCAAGGCCCAAGAAGACCACCCAGGTTCGTAAGTGGTAGGGCTACTCAGGCTCAAACTAGTGATGGTGGTGAAGGGCCACAAGTTGCAACTTCGGTTGGTCCAGGTCAGACCCACGGGAGGGCTAGGAGAGGTACCAGCAGGGGCAGCACTGAAGGAAGCAGTCGGGGGAGAGGTAAGTTAGCACACATGTTAAATTTCTAAATTGAAATAAGAATTAGACTGATATTAATACAAGTATAACTCATGTAGGTCGCACAATTTCGGTGGAGGCACCGGGCTCCAGCAGCACTAGCGGAGGAGACATTCGTGTGCACACGGTGATAAATATGGACAGTCAAGCATCCATTAACTTTGATCAGCATTCCTCCATGTTCAACTTCCAACAACTCTCGCCAAATTGTGAGTTTAAAATATACTTTTTAACTTGTAGGTAAAGATTATGTTATTTCTAATAGTTAACACCCTCTCTTTGTCACACCTACATGACATTGGCTGATGTGAAGAATGTTGTTGCCGACCGGATGTGAAGAATGATATTGAAGAATAATATTTCATATCCGTTTTATGTGTTGTTGTCCTCAATGTAAACTCTTATGGATTGTGAAGTTTTGATGTAACTGATACAAGTATCTGTTTATTTGTTGGTGATATGAATGATATTTGTAGTTTTGTGCTGGGCTTAAACCAGGTTTGAATGATAGATGGTTTGTGTTGGTTTGAAATGAATAATACATGGGTTGTGATGATTTGATATGAATGATGCAATGGTTGCAAGGGTAACTAACTGGTGCAGGTGATTTGATATGAATGATGCAATATATGCAAAAAGCCTTCAGCAGATGGGCGTGCTGCGTCGACGCTATCAGCATGTTGCGTTGACGCATCGGTGATCCAGTATCTACTCTTTTCTTGTACACATTTGAAATTGCCCCACTGCGTCGACCCTGCTGTGGTAGCGTTGACGCGTTGAAGACAGCCAGAGATAAGTCGCCCCTTTCTTGAACTGCTGCGTCGACGCTGCCAGTTGGTGGCGTTGACGCATCGACATCGGCAGTCCAGTGATCAATGTATTTGGCAGATAGACATGCTGCGTTGACGCTGCTAGGCTAAAGCGTCGACGCAGTGGTGTGTTTCTGCAACTAATAGTTCGGCTTGTTTGCATGCTGCGTGGATGCTAAGAACTCCAGCGTTAACCTTCTAAACTGTCTCCGAGCTAGATGCCTATCAGGCTCAATGGCTGCGTCGACGCTGTCTAGCAATGGCGTTGACGCATGGATACGTTCCAGTGAACAAACAACCTGGCCTTTTTAGTCCCTATCAGGCAGATGAAACGAAGTCATCAGTTTAAGTCTAAACCATGTACAGTCTCTGAAGAATGCAAAGCATTGTATAGACTTGGTTAGACTTTGTAAAGTGAAGTCCAGTGTATAGACTTCAGTTAAGGTCAGGCTTCTAACAACGAGTGTATAGACTTGGGCCTAACAAATGAATGTATAGGGTTGAAGCCTGACAACCCAATGTGTAGACTTGAAGCTTGAAAGGATATACACACTTGACCAATTCAAAGGCGAATCGAGTGTACAGACTCTGAGTCCAAACCCAACGGCTGTACAGACTTGACCAAAACAAAGGCAATCGGATGTACAGACTTTAGAGGATGCAGACTCTGTATAGACTTCAACTCAACCATGCATAATGTATAGACTTTGTGAAGCGTGAATGCAATGTACACACTCACAGCGTTGACGCTGCAGACTTGAGAATGCTCACAGCGTTGACGCTGCATGAGACGTAGGCTGTACAGACTTAGCCTAAGCCAATGCATGAACTGACGTTGTATATACTTAGCCAATGCAATGTACATACTTCCTATATGAGGGAGCAGTGTATAGACTTGCTGTGAAGAACAGCAATGTGTAGACTTGACAGTGAGACACAACGTGCATCAGTGTATACACTTGAGTGAGTGAAGCCGATGTACAGACTTGCCGATTCGAAGCCACTGTACAGACTTTGAAGAGCAGTTCAATGTATGGACTTGTAAACATTGAGGGGTCGACCCATCAGCACAAGGGGTCGACGCACCACAGACCAGACCAATGGATAAAAGGCACCAAGCGTCAACGCATTGCCCAAGCAGCGTGGATGCAGCAGATCAAATACTTCTTACTGCTACCTCTGAAGTGCCTTGGCAGCGTCGACGCTGCAGTTCGATGGGTCGACGCTGCAGTATCAAACTGCAGTCTAAAGAGCAACAGAACATGACTGAACAAGGGATGCTTTGCGAAAAAGAGAACTCTACCCTATGCTGGTGCCTTGACTGCTGTGTTCATCAAGGTTAGAATTTCATTGGAAGATGAACCTGTTCAGATAATTCCAAGGACCAATGTCTACTGTCAGAAATTCATTGGCACGTTTATGCATTACAAGAAGAAAGGAAACATGACAGTAAGAGATCTTCCAGGCTATGAGACATTACAAGGTCCAACAGTTCCCTCAACCGAACTTCAGGCTACTCCAGACACACACATTGGAGCTATAGTTCCTTTTGGAACATCTCCACCCCCTTCACCTCCTCAGATGTTCAGAGAGTCAGATGCACCTCCAGAGTTCCATACACAAACATCTGCACCAGATCAAGTCGGCACAAGCTCCAATCATTCTCTTCATTCCCATATGATGAAATATATGCAGGAGCAATTTACTGTCATGAAAAGTGAAAATTTTAAGCTGAACTCCAATCAAGAGCTTATTCATACCCAACTAGTATATGTCAGTGCACAGCTGCTTCCTATTATGAATGAACTTAAGGAATTCCGTGCAGACACTCAGATGAAAAACACTGAACTTCAACAGCAAATTCAAGAGCTTTCTGTTCAACATTCACAGTTCCAGGATGCAGTAGTTCACATCTCCTCGCAGCTTAGTTCCCAGCATCTAGCCGGCTCCAGCTCTGATATTCCCTCTACAGTCACAGCTCACTTCGATCATTTATTGAACACTATGCAGCACTGGGCTACGGACATAAATACACAGATTGCACATGTTCAAACATCTGTCAAGCAGACAAACCAACTCAAATATCTGTCTGCATCCAACCACCACAGTCACTTTGAACATCTTTTAATGACGTTGTTCATTCCCACAAGCCTTTATTTCGTTTTGGATGATGATGGCCAGAGATGCTGATGATGATGACACCTCACTCTTCACACATGTCTGTGAAACATGGGCATGAGCATGTGAAGCATGCACTGGCAGGCATTTGGTCTGGAAATGAGCTGGTGAAGCATACACATGGGGCATATAAGACTAACGATAATAAGTAGCATTACATTCTAGTAAAAACGATTACATGTCCAATATAGGACTTACATTGCATACGTCTCTCTTAAACACGTTCACTTGAATAGGCAAATGACAAATAGTACAAATATGACACAATACATCAGTAATTTTAAGTTTTTCAATTGCAACTCTATCCTTTCTAATTTCTTTGTCATGCATTCTTCCATCGCCTTCAGTTGATATTTGACATCCACAACATTATAGGTAGTATCATCAACCCACTCAAAGAAACTGCAATCCCCGTCAGTATTTGCATACGGACAACAATAGAAACGCTTGCCTTTCGACCTCTCACGATTTGAGACGTAAACCCGACAATTACCCCTTCTACAGTTGCATTCCATCGGCGGCACACGAGATGAGACGACAGCTCCTTGAGACAACTGCATTCCACTAACATTTGATGACTGCATACGACACGAACAAGTTATTATCACTGTAAACATAGATGTGGAGAATAATCTAGCCATCAAAATAGCATACCATTTCAGACATGGGGAGAATAACAAGGGTCGATTTGTCGTGTTGGGCGTGATGGCAAGGGCCGGCGGTGGTCGGTGGGCCGTCGGCGGTAGGCCGTCAGTGTCGACCGGTGGGGCTTCTGCGGCTGGGGCCTTGCGGTGGGGCGTCTGCGGCGGCCGGTGGGGGTAGTCCGCAGCTTGCAACGGTGGTGGGGCGTCTGCGGGGGTGAAGGGTTTCACTTGGAAAGGGTCATGAGTAAGGGTAGTTTAGGATTTTCAACTTTTTTTAACGGAAGGATGGAATATTCCATCGAATATCTAATTGTTTTAACGTCGGTGAATTACACGGACCTTTCTGTAAGAGTTACATGATTTTAAGAACTTTTTAAACAATAGAGAGATTGTAGGGACTAAAAAGTAATTCTTCATATTTGTAGGGACTAATATGTAAAAAACCCTAAAAAAAAAAAGAACAATCGGATCCTTCCTCGTTCCCTCTCTCTGTCTCTCTAAGCCCGCGCCCGCCTTTCTCCCTCGCTCTCCTCTCCTCTCCCTCCCCCGATCCATCCGCCCTCCCCCCCTTCGCTCCCACCACCAACAACCCCCCTCCCCTGCCTCTCACGACTGCTCGAAAACCCCTAGAATCGAGCCCTGTCCACTTGCTCCCTCCATGGCGACCTTGTAGATGGAATCGCCTTCTAGGGTTTTGGAGACGATCCCCCTTCCACCCTCGCCATCGCCATGGGCGCCCTGACCGACAACCGCAAGCGGTGCTTCGTCGACCTCTGCGCCCCCTTCTCGCCCCCCGCCTTCCCGATCCCACCACCCCACTCCGAGCCCTCCCCCGGCGGCCCCCTCAAGAAGCTCAAGACCACGCCAGCCCTGCGCTCGTCCCCAGAGAGGAGTCCGCCGGCAGTGGCGGCGTTGCCCCCGCCGCCGCTGCAGCGCCTGGCTCCGGCTGAGTCCAGGCCGCGGAGCCTGCCCCCGCCGGCTCCTCTTCGCCGGCCCGTGCACGGGCCCCAGAGGATTGTGAGAGTTTTTGGCCACGGGGGGTCGGTTGGGTCCGGTAATAGGGCGACCTCGGAGGTTGTTGGCAGGAAGGAAGGGTTGCCCGGGATGGGGAACCTTATCTCGTGGTCCATTAACAGGGCGCCTCTGGACGCGCTGTGGAGCTCCCGCAGGAAGGATAAGGCGTCAGCGGAGTCTGGCAGCGGGCGCAGATTTAAAGATGAGAACCTGGGGGAGTTAGATTTAGAGGAGTACAAGAGGCTGGTGGAGAGTGCACAGGAGGGTCGTTCTGCGGCAAGCCCTGAGCGGAGGCCGAGCGAGACTGCATCTGGGAAGATTGCATTGTCGTCGGCGGTGTCGGATTTGAGGATATTGACGAGGGAAGAAGATGAATTGCCGAAGCCGCATATTTTGAGCCGGAAGGTCGAAGATGCTAGGAGGCTGGTGAGGTTGGAGTCTGCTCCTATAAAAGAGGAGGTGGTCGAGGCAACGAGAACCCCAGCATACAAGGATTTGCTGCTGAGTGCGAGGAAACGTGATTCGAGATTAAGTAGCTTGGATTTTGAAGTCAAATTGACAGAGAAGAAAATCTCCGAGTTTCATAAAGTGGTAGAGGTCAAAGCAGAGAAGGTAATTTTTATTTGTTCTTTGTTTTCCTATTTCATTTAGTCTTCCTTAGGAGAAAAAACTATCTGATCCCTGGATTTGCACTAGCGAAAAGACTGAACCTTGAGCAATATAAACTAAGGTTCAAAAGAAAAAAAAAGGGCACAAACATTTTGGTAAGCTATGCTCCAGGCATTGGGAAGCTTTGTGAGTTCCTTTTTTTTTAACTTTTACCCAGATTATCAGTTTCTCTATATTCCAAAACACGTACGAGAAATGACATTTTTTCACATGATATCCTCCTTTTCCCCCGGAGCACATACAGATAGATGGATGTCCTTACAGTTTTTTCATACCTCTGAATGCCGTTTCACCAACCATTGTGATTCGTATTGACTATCCCTATAAAATGGAGTTTTTGATATCTGATTGACCTTTTATGAGGTATTGTTCACTTTAGATTAAGTCCCAATTTCATTCCCAAAAGATGCCTTTTAAGTTATAGATCCAAGCCCCACGTATCCAGCCCGGTAACTTATTTTCACTCTCCGATGCAAGACTAATCTGATTCATCCTTACCCTACTCTTCAGACACAATGGCAGCTCTATGTCGTAATGGATCCATGCCAACACATTTTCAACTCTACATTTGTGTAGTCCTTTTCTATGGGTAATTTTATCCTACTGTCTGGCTCATGGTTGGGCTATGATAGGATTAAAAGCATACAAATATGTGCAACTGACATCGTCCTCACAGAATGAACAACTACTCCCTTCTCATTCAAACTTGGCATTCTGAAGCCACTCTATTGTGGAGCTTTTATTATTACCTGGAAGAGCATTCTTATACCACACTGGATGATGCTATATTCCTTTAGAATGTCAAGCAAAAGAGCTAGAGGACAAGTCCCGGTTCTTTTGTAGCATTTGGATACCTTTTGTGGAAGATGTTCAACAGCTTGAGAAGAAGCATTTGGGAACTATATTCTTGCATGTTATTTGAATGATATTTCATTTCCTCCAACTTACAGTCCAACACCTTTAAAGGGGGTGCCAAACGAAGCAGCTTGTGGCATTGTGACCTCTTGTCAAGAACTGGAAATGTAATCCAAGCAAGACTGAAATTCAATCGACAAGAACCCCTCTTTCAGGCTATTTTGCCTTCTTAATTTATCTCTCATGTGATGTAATGAGGTTCCACTTCCACGAGTTTGAGGAAACTTGTTTTCTTTCAGGTCCTTGAGTCCATCCTGTCCATCCTTCACCCTCTTTCTTTGTCCTTGTCTTTTTTGCTTGGTCCGACTAAATGCATCAAGGGCAGAGCCATCTCTGTTAGTCACAGAAGTGAGCAGTTTCTGAGCTATTTTTCTGCAGCCTTTGATGTATTGTCTACCACTGATTGTCGTTGACATCATCAGCCACATTACTGTCATCTGCTTAACTGCGAGCTGGCAGCCTGGCATTGAATTATTTTGCCGCCTTAAGTGATCTGTCATCTGATGTAGTGAGCTTCCACTTCCATGAATTTGAGGAAACTTGTTTTCTTTCAGGTCCTTGAGTCCATCCTGTCCATTCTTGCACTCTCTTTTCTTGTCCTTGTCTTTTTTGCTGGGTCTGACTAAATTCATCAAGGGTAGAGCCATCTCTGTTAGTCACAAAAGAAAACTGTTTCTGAATTATTTTTGTGCAGCCTCCATTGATGTATTGCTGACATCATCAACCACATTACTGTCATCTGCTCAACTGCGAGCTGGCAGCCTGTCATTGAACAATCTTCATCAGAACTACCACTGACCTGTCCACTGTTTTTTATGTTTTTATGCATGTTTTGAATAGTAAATATTGAGAATGTTTAGTATGATCCACATTTGAGGAAAAAGCAAGTGTAGTAATTTTTTAGTGCTACCCGACATTTGAGGGGAAGCGTAGGCTTATTAATTTATTGACTCTTATTGATACTCTACTTTTCTTGATAATAGATTATTGTTACAAGTACAAATTCTTCTTTCTCTCTCTCTCTCTCTCTCTCTCTCTCTCTCTCTCTTTGATTTCTAACACCAGTGGTTCTGTCCACCTAAAAAAAGTGTAATTATTTACTTTGTTGTTGATGATTTAGCTCGTTAGTGTTCCTTCTCCATGGTTCAAATAGTTTTCTTATAAATATTCTGTATTCATGTAAAGTTTAGTATCATCTACAATCCAGAAAACCATGCATATAATTTTTTTAGTTTTGTCAGTAGTGATTTTCTGCTTTTGTTACATATTCTTTTTGGATTATTCCTTATCTGTTATCAAATTAATGAATCACATTCTGTCACGTGGAGCTGTTTCAACTTTTTCTTTCATCCATGGACAATTGCAACTGTGTGCCAAGAGTATGGTGGTTTTGTCCAATATAGTTTGCATTCTTTGCTGTTTAAACTTTTTTTGAGTCTCTTGGATGTTCCACAGGTGCACACACGATAATATCTTGTTATGCCATAGATCATGTTTTGCTGATGAAACTAGCTATAATTGACTCCTATAGTATGTCCCCTTTTCTTTTTAAATTGGTGTGAGAAAGCATTAAAAGTCTTATGCTTCTGTGAATTGCTTTTCTTAGTTTGTAGTATGTAACCATTTTGTGATATTTTCAGGATCTCCATGGTCCTTTTTCTCCTCTTACGGATGCTGAAGAGAATGATGTCGATCTTGCTTTGCGGGATTCTGACAAGTATGCTTCAATTTTAGTGCCCCTCTCCCGACAATAGATAAGACTTGTGTAGGATTTATACTAATCATCTTCTATACCAGATTCCGCTTGCGCAAGCATGAGGTGTTGGTCCTTCATGAGGGTTCTAATATTGAGATCACCAGAGAGGTCATCCAGTGCCTAAAACCGGGTGCTTGGTTAAATGATGAGGTATTTCTTCTGTTTCTAATGCAAATTATAGCATCATATTCTTTTAAAGTACTATGTACATCTTAATAGCGACACATGCTAGATTTAATATATCTTAATGCACATTCTCTTTTCATTTGTAGGTCATAAATCTGTACTTTGAGTTATTGAAAGAGAGGGAGAGAAGGGAACCAAAGATGTTCTTGAAATGCCATTTCTTTAACACATTCTTCTATAAAAAGGTGCGTAATGCATATTTCATTTTCTTCTGTATCACCTTTTATGCCTGTCGAACATGTGTGTTGATGTCATCCATTTCATGCTGCTGTTGCTCCTTTTTGGTCTGGGTAATCAAGTGGGAACACCCGATACCATATGGAAGTTTAAATTGAATAAATGTTTTTTTACACATGGTGTCTACTGTCTGTTTTTTTTTTGGGGGGGGAGTGGATGGTACCACCAAATATATAAAAGAAAAGGCGAATTTATAAGTATGAAGGGTGAGCTCCCACAAATCTCCCAAATACAAAAGTTGGCAGACAACCCGTTGCCCCGGGAGCAAAACAAAAGGGAGAAACAACACTACCCCTCCAACATACACAAGAGAAGACTCAGCCCCACCTCGAGGCCCACAAAACCACCTTACACACCTAAAAACTCTCCCGAGGGCTCTAAACGTTTGCCCCCTATAAGACATAATCGCCCCCTCTTCTTCCCTACCAAAATAAAGAACTCCCCATTGTTACCTACCTTTTTCTACCCTATCTGTTTCCTCTCTCCTATTGGCTTTCTTTGCCTTAGCCTTCCTTGCTATATCCGCTTGCCATCTTCGTTGGATTCTGCAGAAGACTGACCTCACATCTTTGTCAACCCCTTCAGTCTTCACACCAATTAAACTCGCCACCTCCTTAGCCCGGGATTCCATGTACTTGAGCCTCCTTTTCAATGTTTTTGGGCCTCCTTGTCCCAGAGGCTAAGACAATCATGTTTGCTTATTTGTTACGGGCCTAAATAGTTGTGTTTCTATTGAACATATTCTTTTCCTAAATATGTAATGAAGACATGGATTGGCTAATAGGTGCAGCCCAGAAATGGAATCTTGCTTTATGTTTTGAAGAGTCATGTGTACTTGCTTTCCAATAAAAGAGAATTGTAGTTGGTGATTTGAGGAACAAAATCTTTGCTCAGTATTTGAATGTGATTTTTTTTTTGAAAGTGAGTAGTACCACTGCGTGTATTAAATGAAAAGGAAGGTGTACAAGTGTAAACAAGAAGCTCCCAAAAAGAGACCTTGTACAAAAAGCCACACCAAGGCGGTGTGGGGCTGTTCACCCTCCAACCAAAATAAAAAGAGGTGAGTTGAAGGCATTCACAATACAAAGCACCTCTGCCTATTCCCTCACTCTAGTACAAATAAAAGAAATAAGGGAGTCCTCCACTCTAGCCTCCCTTCTGAAGATCATGTTGTTCCTTTCACACCGCAGGGATTATAGAGTTGCATGTAGACTGGGATCTCGTAGACATCCCCTCCCAGACAGCCTGTGAGTATTGACGGCCTATGAAGAGGTGGTCCACGAACTCATCCTCCATGCCACACAAATAGTAGATCGGCTGGATTCTCGGTAGAAAGCGCATGAGTCTGTCTCTGATGGGAACCTCCTTTGAGAAATACTCCAGATCAGAAGTTTCACCTTCAGCGGACTCCTCGGTCGCCAAATGAAGGGAGTAGAGTCGTGCCGCACCCTAGCATCTGAAATGATGATATATGCTGACTTAACAAAGAAGGCCCCCTCTCTTCCCCACCTCCAAGTCAACGCATCTTCCCTGAGGGGGTGTGGGGCGAAGTCGAGGAAGAGAAGAAGGTCCTAGAACTGCTCCAGCTCGCCACTCGTGAGGTCCCTCATGAAAGTCAGTGCCCAGGTGCCCCCAGAAAGGTGGGGGTCAAATGCCTGGTCAACTGTCCCTAGAGGATCCATCGAGATCACGAACAGACAAGAAAAAAGGGCCTCTAACATGAAGTCATCACACTATCAGTCCCTTCAGAAAAGGCAATGGTCGCCTTTCCCTAGACGGGCTCGGACCTAGACCTCGGAGGAAATGGCATCCCTGCAAGAGACGATGCCGCTCCAAAAAGGAGACGTTTGGACTGGAGTTGGAAAATGTAGGTCCTTAACTCTCCTCCTACCGAAGTATCTCTGTCTGATGAGTTGTGCCTAGGGACCTTCATCCCCTACTCCCAGTCTCTAAACCCACTTACTGAGAAGAGCCAGATTGAAGTCACCCACATTCTTGATGCCAATGCCCCCTTGTTCTTTAGAAGAAGCCACTCTTCCCCACCTAATGTCATGCCAACCCCTACATCTTCCCCCACTGCCGTGTCAAAAGAATCTTATTTGAATAGCTTCAATTTTGTCTCTTCGGGATGCGGAACATCGAGAGATAGTATATAGGTAAACTGTCCAGCACCGATCTGCAAAGGACTAATCTACCCTCATAGGACAGAAGTCTTATCTTCTAGTCTGCCAGTCTTGCCTCATATCTCTAAATAACAGGAAGTCAATCGGCACACCGAAGAGCTCTTGGGGTGAGGGGGAGTCCCAAATAAGGAATGTGAAGCTTTTATTTGAGGACTTGATTACTCTCGGACTTATTGGCATAGAAAACCCAAAGGAAATTCCATGAATATTGTTTCTAGCCGTTTTCTTGTTTGTCCATTTCAAGGGCCAAACAAAGCTATGAAATGAAGTAATTAGGAATTGTCAGCATTTATCGGAGCTGCCATTTCGAAAGTATGTTTTATGTAGATGATATTTACAAGAGTAACTGTTTTTTCTTTGAGGTAGGTTTGATATAATCAAAAGTGGATGTAAATTCAGGTAGTCC
Organism: Amorphophallus konjac; assembly: GCA_022559845.1. Taxonomy (NCBI): domain Eukaryota; kingdom Viridiplantae; phylum Streptophyta; class Magnoliopsida; order Alismatales; family Araceae; genus Amorphophallus; species Amorphophallus konjac. Next base: position 94,345 of record JAHNEJ010003606.1, on the reverse strand, counting down.
TTGTTTATGTTTGTTTTAAGGACAAGAATTTCTTTGCCTGGTCAAAATTTCTGAATTTGGCTTACGTAAATGTTTGAGACTTGTAATATGACCATGCACATTTTAGTGGATAAATCACCAATATATCGTAATTCTGGTTAGAATGGTTTATACTAATTTCTAGGGGATAGCTTCCATCTATGGCTATCAATCCCTATCTAAGCACTCTCGTTCAGGGATGGCAGTGTTGGTTTCGGACTCGGTTTCGGCCGAGTCCGAAACCGAAACGACTCGATTTCGGTTTTGGTTTCGGCCGAAATCGGTCAAAACCCAGTGAAAAGGTTCAAAAAAACATCAAAATAAGTCTAAAAATCATAAACAAATCAGAAAAATATAAATAATCACATAAAAATCAGAAAATTCATTAGACATGCATTTGACTGTAAAGAAATTGGATTAAGTGCAATAAATATGAAGTAGGCATTGAAGTTCAAACATTGAACATGTTAAACTAATATTTCTTGAGTACATACTAAGCATGAAGTAGGTTCAAGCAGTACAATAAACCTAAATAGACACAGTAAATGTTACAGAAATTAAATGATCTTTACCTAAATGACGATGCACTAATATGGATAATAACTAGAAGAACTTTCTCCCTCATCATCTGGCTCTTGATGTTGATACCCATAAAAAGGTTACATGTATTGTGTATATTCACTATAACCAAAGAATGAGGTAGTCAAGTCTTGCATCTCTCTTTGGATCCCTCTTGGAGTGTAAGGTTGTTGACTTGGTTGGAATCCAGAATCAACATAAGAATCTTGAGGATTAGAAGAGGAACTAGATGGAACTGGATGGAACTGGAATTCTGGTTGATGACCTCACCCATAAATGGTTGCTTCCTGTTGGCCACCTCCATAACCTGATGGATGCCCATATTGGCTCTGTAAATCATATCCTCGTTCACTATGACTGTATCCTCGGCCTGTGTCTGCGTGGAAGGAGGAAGGAGCACCAACAGTGCCACCGCCAGTAGTAGCACCTGTAGCACCTGCAGCTGCACTGGGATCATCATTGTCGTCGTCGTCGTCGTCGGGACGTCCTTTGGGGATGCTTTTTTCTGTTTGGGTGTGATTTTTTCAGTCATCTTTGACATGAATCCTTTTCCCCTTGGCGTGCGCCTCACATAAATCTGCTTCAACTTCTCAATTGTCGGGTCCTCTCGAGCAGCAACACTAGTCCTCTCAAACATCCCATGCACTGATGTACTTCTTCTTAAGGATGGAGGTGACTTGACCATTCTAGGAGTGACTGGCCTGCTATCTGATTCTGAGTGTCTAGTTGGCTCGGTTTCAGGCTGCTCTTCAGTGTCATGAACAAACAAAGCTGGGTCCCTTCTCTGGTGCGCATGAGTCTCTCTGGCCCTCTTTGTTGCTCTTTTGAATTATGGATCTCTTGACTCATCTTCATCTAGTATGCTTTCTGCCCATGTTCTATCATCAACATCAAAAACGGGCTCATCAACATGCTCTCGTGTGTCCACCCAAGATTGCAATGGATTGTCATCATCAAATAAAGCGTCCACATCAATTTCTAGAGTTGCATCCTCTACGACGTGTTTGAATCTCAGTTATTGTCTTAACTTCATATTTTTTATTCTCAGTCTCGTATTGTAGTGACGGTAAACCAATTTTTCTACCGTTCAGCCTTTAGTCGATTGCGAACCTTTGAGTGTATAAGGTTGAACGTGCTCCAATTTCTTTTACATTGACTTGCAGATATTGTTTGATTGAGCACCCTAATTGTAATGAAAGCCAATGCATTACTATTCACATCTCAGTTGTTCACCATTATCCACTAGTCAGCTATTTCACCAACCATAAACAGATAAATGTAAGATATACATATTGAGGTTAAGAAAGCACAAAAATAAAATATACCTGGGTTCACTCTTCCCACAGCGTATTGCAATTGGGAGTCAGAATATGTCCCAGTCCTCATTCTATAATAGTTCATCTACAAAGATAAAGTAATAGATTAACATAATGATTTAAGTAAGTTCTATACCTCTTATTGATAAAATCAATAAATGCCAACTTCTACTTCGGCCTGAAGTCTCTTTTCTGGTGTCCTCGATAAACGACCAATGACTTTTAAAGTGTCTTGAAGCACTTCGCTATCAACATGTGCATTGTCATCGTACATAAATCGAGGTTGAGGAAATAACCTGCGTTTATGTATAGTTAACTAAATGTTAGATATAAAATAACCTAGGGCGAGTTTGATAAACGGTTAAAGTCGACAGGGATGAGATATCCCTGGGCGGGTGACTTGCTCAAATTAAGAGACGGAATGGCTCACTCGAGGTCGACCTATACTCATTACCCATGGGTGTCGACCTATGCCCAGGGGACCTAAGGAAAAATGGGGGATTTTTTTTAAAGAGACAATAGGGTTGTAAAGAAAGAAGAAAAAGCTTTAAGGGGATTAAATCAAAATGTTCCTAAGTAGCTAATGGGCCTAAGTAAGCCATAGTTAATGGGCCTTCAAAGGGCTCAAGTTGGGAACCAGTCCAAAAATGAACTGTTATTTTAAGATTGAAACATGCCCTTGATGGGCCCTGCTAGTGGGCCTGGTGGGAGGCCCCATGGGCCCCATCCCTGTCCCTCTCCCATCTCCACTACCTATACAAGCCCCCCTCCCAACTTACCGACCATGTAGGCTTAAGGTAAAGGAGGGGTTGGAAGGAGGGATGGCAGCGGTAGGTCGACCTACTGCTGGGAACCTGGGCAGGTCGACCTACCCAGGGATAGGTCCCAACAGTCCTAAGTTGCTGGGAACCTGGCTAGATCGACCTACCTAGGGAATAGGTCGACCTGCCCAAGTTCTAGGACCTATCCTTGGGACCTAGGCAGGTCGACTTACCCAAGGATAGGTCGACCTGCCCAGGTTCCCAGCAGCTTATCAAACTGCCATGGCCTAGTCATCGTACTCGGTTACTCTAATCTATCCCTAGGTGCGTGGTACCCTACCTGCGCTTATCCTAACCGTGTTACTATAACCTATAGTCAAACTCGCCCCTAAAGAACAATGTATCAATATAATTATTCACTCACCAGTTGCATACAAGTCGTGGTGTAATGTGTTGTCCCATCTATGGTCAATAATTTTCCACCACTTTGCATATTCTCTGGGAACGAAATCCTGTAACTCTAATTTGGCACGGTCCATGGCCTCGTACAGATATCCAATATCATTCTTCTCATCGCCATCCACCATTCTTAGGACCTTCTCGAGGGGTGTGACTACTTTCATGTACCGTGAGACCCTGTCCCAGAATTTGTTGTCTTCCACGATGTGGCAGACATCTAAATAATCGATCTGAGCATCAACATTAGACTTGTTGATGTATTCCCGCAGGGATTGTGGTACATGAAAGCTTTCAGCTCATTCTTATACCTGTGCAAAGAAATGAAATTTGAATCAAATACGGATCATATCTATAAGGATAAAGTAGAAAGAATTGAGCTCAATCTTATACATGTGCAAAGACTTCAAAGAAATGAAATTCGAAACAAATTTGGTTGGCCCTGCACGGATGATATCTCGCCCCCCACTCGTATGCTCCCTAAACATATTCAATATCCTAGGATGGCCATAAATATACTTGGTGATTTTTTGTGCCTTGTCAATTGTCTTCTTCACATGATTTTCCTTCCCTATGTCTTCAAGTATCCGATCCAGATAATGTGTTGCACATGGGAGCCAATATAAATGCCTGCGCTTTTGCATCAAATTTTTTCCTGCAGCCTTATAACTGACTTCATTACCAGTCACTACTTGCACAACATTGTCCTCTCTAATTTGGTCTACCATCTTATCCATCAAACTAAACAAATAATTAGCATTTTTTTTCATAATTTGATGCATCTACAGATTTAACAAATACTATACCTTCGATGCAATAGACCAAAAAGTTAATCATGGACTTCTTCGTGGTATCAGTCTAGCCATTACACATGATGGTGCATTCTCTCTCCATCCATATATGCTTGAAGCTTTCAACCCACTCATGGAGCTCCTCAACCTCTCCCTCAAGGCCACGCCCGTATATGTCTCGACGTGACGGGACTTTCAAGCCAGGGCCCGCATCTACTATGGCATCTTGCATAGGCTGGAAATATTCGCTTTCAGCTGCATGTGCAGGGACACCTGCATGGAAAAATCATTTATAGATACTTTTAAATGCATGCTTTGCAACTTCTGCTGATTTTTTTACTCCTCTCAATGCTTGCTTGATTTTATGTTGTGTAGCATGGGGCCTTCTGTGCAGATAGCTGTCCATGGGGCCTGCTCTCTGCGGGGCAGCACCAGTGTCAGGATGCCGTGCTGCTGTACTGGAGTAGGTCCCTGAACCTATGGGTGCCTTTCCTTTCATTTGAGCGACTTGTTCACGCTCCATTGCTTCAGTCAGCTCTGCATCTGAATCCTCAGTGTCTTCTTCATCATCATCCCTCCTTCCCCTTCTGTTCGAAATCTCCTCGGCAATTTCAGCCTCATCTCCGGCCCTTTGTTGCATCATTTCCTTTTTGCCCAGAAGGCACTGGCGCATTTCTTCTCGGACCTCTCGGGACATCTGTCACATTGTCTCACCTCTTCTCTTACCCCTGCCAACTGTTACTTTCCTCTAGTAATTCCGTCATATATCTTCTTACCACAATAATTGCATTTCACTTTTATTCTCCCAGCATCAACTAAGGAGAGGTGGGCTCACCCCGGACCTCCTGCCCTTGCTGCTCCTGATTTTGTTCACGTCTAGGCATGATGCTATATTAAGACAGTCAAAGACAAATAGTTGTTAGTACAATGAAAGTCCCAAATTTAAGAGTGTAATTAGGGCTTAATTATCAATTTTATCCGAATCACCCTTCATAAAAATTAATTATCAACATACTCTCACCCTAAGTAAACCTAATTAGAGGAAAGTCCCAAATTTAAGGGTGTAATTAGGGCTTAATTATCAATTTTACCATTATCACTCTTCATAAAAATTAATTAGCAGCATGCTCTCATCCTAAATTATTTAATGAAACTTAATTGAGCTTCAATTGACCCTAAGTAAACCAAATTAGATAAAAGTTCCAAATTTAAGGTTGTAATTAGGGCTTAATTATCAATTTTACCCTAATCATTCTTCATAAAAATTAATTACCAGCATGCTCCCACCCTAAATTCTTCATTGAAACTTAATTGAGCTTCAATTGACCCTAAGTAAACCTAATTAGACAAAAGCCCCAAATTGAAGGAACTAATTAATGTTTAATTTGAACTCTTAACATTTTTCATGGTTTAAAATTAACCTACAACAAAAAAAACTTTCAATCCAACCACAAAAACACAAAACAAAACAAACCCCAAATTTACCTCAAGAAAACGTAGCTACACAGCGCTTCTTTACGGCGGTGGCGGCCGTCGCAAACCCTGTAGTCTCCCTACCTTGCAGCACAGTAGCAGCACCCAGCATAGCAGTAGCAGCATCACCCGCAGCACAGCAGCAGCCCCTCAGCAGCCTTTCTCCCTCAGATTTGAGGGAGAACAGGAAGTGATCACGTGGGTTTCGGCCGAAATCGGCCGTCCGGTTTCGGTCCGAAACATGTAAGTTTCGTGCGAAACCGGTATCGGTTTCTCCTGAAACTATTAAAAGTATATATTTTTTTTAGTTTCGGACTTGCTATAGTGAGTAGGTCTGGTATCGTTTCGGTTACGGCTGAAACCGATACGTTTTGGCCGATACTGTCAACCAACCGATACGTTTCGGCCGATATTGCCAACCATGCTCTCGTTCTTCCGTCACGGTAGCCCCACATTTAAAGCTGTTGAAATTTTGCAAAAATGTATTTCATGAGACATGCTAACATTTGTGACCAATATCTATGTTATCGAAGGTGCTCGCCAAGGCGATGAGGCGAGGTGAGGTGAGGCGCCTACAGTTCACCTCGCCTCAGCCAGTCTCACCTCAGCGATTAAGTAGGGCCATAGATGTGTTTGGGCCGAGCCCACTTGGGCCACCTAGCCCATTCTTATAGCACGTGCATGTATAAATTAAGTATTTTGTCAACTCCTCTTTTTGTTGTTTTGGGGCTTTGTTGTCTTTCACAATATCTTGGTGTGACTTTTGTACATAGATTTTTTGGGAGCTCATTGATTATACTTGTATATCCCTTTTTTCCTTTAATACAATTAGTGGTACTACCCACTTTCAAAAAAAAATATTCTTATAGGTTTTATACGTGTTGTCGACATATTTAATGAACTATGTTCATATCTAACCCATTTATAGTTTTAATGAAATGTCACCTCAAACGCCCTAGGCCATCGCGTAGGTGCTTGAGGGTATCCCTTGGTCGTCTCGGTCACCTCTCGTCTCTGACTACATATGTACAAGACATATTACAGCCTTAATAATGGATGGTGACCAATATTCTTCGCTTGTCAGATGTTGATTTTTGAAACACCTTACACAGTATCTCAGTTATTTATTTCCTCCCTTTTGGGTAGTCGCGGGTGGCACCCTTTTTGGGCGTACATATGCATATTGATTGGTCAATTTTGAAATCTTCTTTCTTGCCTTGAAATTTTGTTGGGTATTAAGCTTTCACTGATTTATAATTGCCTTCATTTCTCTCTCTCTGCACGCATGCCTTCACTTTTGAAACATAAACCACAAATAGGGCTGTCAATGGGCCGGCCCGACATGCTCCCGATTTCGGGTCGGACTGCAAGGTCTTTTCCGGCCCGTGGGTCCTTAGTCGGGCCTAAAAGCCTGGCCCGACTAGGCTTACGGGCCGGGCTCGAGCTTTGAGTTTGGCCCGCGGGCCGGCCCGGTCTGCTCTTTTTTTCTCTCTTCAAAATTTAAAAATTACTTAGTTAAAATTATATTGTCTTAATTATAATATTTAAAACTATATTTTTACACAAATCATGTAATTAATACCAAAACTCTAATTAATTTAGTGAGATTATAAGTTTTATATTAGTAAATATATTAATTTCTATGAATTTTTATTTTTTATTTAAGTTGTCGGGTCGGGTCGGGCCTTAGTCGAGCTTTATAAATTTTTAATAGTGTCGGGCTCGGCCCGGCCCGACATAACTCGGGCCCGGGCTGGGCTCGAGCTTTAGTATTGATAAGTCGGGCCCGGGCCGGGCTGACCTAAGCCCGGCCCGGGCCCAGCCCATTGACAGCCCTAACCACAAACATCCATTGTTTCTTTTTTCTACCTTTGTTGTCTCTTCTAGTTACCTCCAACTACAGACTAAAGCTATCTTACTTTTCCTTATCAGTGTTATTCAAATGTAATAATTGTCACTCATTGAGACTTGTATTCTCAGCTTTGTCTATTTTGCTTCTTAGCTAAGTTGCGGGGGGGATAATTATGATTTTAAAGCTGTCAGAAGATGGACGACACAGAGAAAGTTAGGGTACGGCCTTATTGAGTGTGACAAAGTAAAGTTACAATACTGCCTTTGAACTCCCTTCGTTACCTTTCAGTTTCTTAATCTGATATACTAGTTATTTCGCTTTTTACTTGATCTTGCAATTTTCTGCAGATATTTGTACCTATCCACAAAGAGATACATTGGTGTCTAGCAGTTATCGATGTGAAGAATGAAAAATTACTTTATCTTGATTCACTTGGAGGCATGGATCAGCACGCATTGAGAGTTCTGGTATGCTTAGTTTTGCTTTCCGTAGTCCAAATGCTATCATTACTGAGAGGACTATATATCCTGCCAATTGAACCCTCTGGTATCCTAATGTGTGGAAAGGTTTATAGTATTTACTTATTTTTTGAAAGTGTTAGTATTCACTTATTACCTGGTTTTGCCAATTTGTTTGGAACTATCTTTTGACCCCTTTTTACTTCCTTTGTGGGGTTTTTTCTAGTGATCTCTTTTTCCTTACCCTCGTGTTTTCAGGAGATTGTGTGGTTATTTTTGTGTCTCACTGTTCTTTACTCTCTTTTCTTTTAATGAAACGTGACCTGTTGGTCACCTTCCCAAAAAGAACAAAATTTAGAAAGGATTCATAACACATTTCAGTCGGCGGTGGCTATTAAAACCTCAAGAATACTAAAACCTTTCAGTGGATGACTAGGAAGGATGTTCTAATTTGTGGCATTTGTTTGAGACCCTCAATTGAAGCCCCTGAAAGTATCTCGATCTAGATTGAGCTCCATCCTGTTCTAGTATCCGGATGTATTTAAAGGCCACGCATTGACACATTCTCTGTCACCATGGTTGTTGTATCAGCGATTCAGCATCTATTTTCGATTGCAATGATTGTCCTTGCCTGCTTATAGTTATAAATTAGAGAAATGACCTACAAGAATGATCTAGGATCCATTGTTTAGCTTGTGTGTGATCTCAGGCACCTGTGCAGGTTTATAGCAACAATATGTTATGCTTCCCACATGCTTATTTCTACCCTGCACCTGGATGTTAATGTGGAGTGGCTCGACGGCAATGAATAGAAGCATACCTTAATTCCCCCCCCCCTCTTTTTGTTGTTGGTTGGTTGTGAATACATCTGTTACATTTTGTGGGCTAGTGCAGGTTAAATCATCATGTAAATTCTCTTTTTGACCTTTTCTGAGCCAGAGAATTCTGAGGAACATTTTACTTGTCTTGCAGGCCAGATATTTTGTAGATGAAGTGAAGGATAAAAGTAACAAAGCCATTGATATAACATCTTGGAATCTAGAGCAAGTTTATAATCTACCACTACAGAAAAATGGGTATGTAATCTTGTTCGCTGTTTACTTAGTTTCGCAGCTTATTAGGGATATCCATTTGATGATTTCAAAGCATTAGCTGTGGGAAAGAATAAAGTGAGGCCTGCAGGGAAAGAATTTGTTGCAGTCCTTGCTTCCAATAATGTTTGTTTTCACTGATACTAAAATACTTCGATTGTGAGCAGGTGGGATTGTGGAATGTTTATGCTCAAGTATGCAGACTTTTATAGCAGAGGTCTAAGCCTCTCTTTTCAACAAGTGAGCCTGCTCTAGTCTTATGTTGTGGTTTGTTTAATTATTTGTGTAGATGTGAACTCTTGAGGCAGGGAGCCCCATTCCCTTCCTCATCGTACAGTTCTGTGAAGCTTTCCTTTAAATATTTTGATTGGCCTTCCGATTCTCCTGTTAAATGAATTTTGCATCTTTTGTGTAGGAGGACATGGTGTACTTCAGGACGAGAACGGCGAAGGAGATACTGAACCTGAGAGCTGAATAAAACATCTACATCTGGCATCATAATGAACGACACCAGCTGACATAATATTGTCGGCAAAACCATGTTAGAGGATAACCGGCATAGTTAACTCGTGATCTCTTGTATTGGGATTATCTTCAATGGTTAACACGAAAGCGACCACAGAGGTGAGAGGGCGCCTTTGGGAATTTCTCTGTTCACCCCAAGTGGCTAGCTGGGGGTTTGTGGCGGCATGTGGAGTGGCAACTGCAGAAGCGCACGGTGATTCTGGTGGTGCCGTCTTAAGGTGATGATACCTGCCGTATGAAGAGCTCGTGTTGTGACTTGTGAGGGATGGGAGCACGGACATGAATTGAGAGCAAAGCCGCAGAGGGATGCTCGGTGCTATGCTGTTTTCTCTTTTTTTTTCCCTCTACTTTTCCCTTTTTTTGTGTAATCATTTTTTAAAGTTATCTTTTGCTTTACGATGGAGGCTTGTAATTTGCATGCCGCCTCCCTTCTGTCTTTTGTTTGTTATTAGTGGGCCGCTGTAACGATCGTGGCGTTTTGAGACTGCGCATTTGGGCCTTGATATTTTGGAAGTAGTTCCTTCGTGTTTCCTTCAACGGAAGGTTTATTTAATATGCTGAGTTTGGTTTTGGGTAGATGCGTCAGCAGATCGTTTCCTTTGCAGGATTGGTTCAACTATGCAGGGTCTGAGTCTGTGTCTCTCTTTATCTATCTATTTATTTCAATCTACTGAAAGTTTTTAGATTATGGAAGGGGGACACTCAAATTGATATATCCAAGGCTACAAAAAACTACTCCCCATCTCTCATCCATCAACAGGTCAGGCATCCTCATTTTGAAATCCTCCGTCTTTTTATGCATGTGGTGCTTTTGGTGTTTGTGTGTCTGTCCATAAATTGTGGTGGCCGCATGTTTTATAACTGTGTAGAAGCTCACACATGTTTCACACGTGAAAAAAATGAAGGAAAGGATTTTTTTGTCGAAAATTATTGTTAAACAGAGATTTATGAAAAAATATTATTGTAAAAATATTAGCAATTATATTATTGTGTAAATTTGAATTGTGTAAAAATGTCATATTTATTTATGTATATATCATTTATTTGAGTCAAAAATTATAAAAAAGTTATGTTTAAATGGCATTTATGTGTTACGTTGGGCATGTCTGTTAATATATTTTTAAGAATAAAATCTTTATAAATTTATCTTTAACAATGATTTTTATGTAATTTTTTTAAAAAATAGGGTATTCATTTATCGAATAAAGATACATATTTATTAACTATTTGAGTAGCATGTGCACGATTATTTTTACATTTTATGTTTATCAGATGATTTATGATTCGTGTATTGAATTACTTTTACTGATCATAGTCGGAAGTTTATCTACGTCAGTATAAAATTTAAACATCTTTTATTAATTGTCAAAGATATTCTTAAATCTTTATATTATTCGTGATATTGAAGGTTTTATCTAAATTCGGCTGATGGATTTGGATCTGGTTCAGATCGGATCACTAGATGTACTCTGAGTTAAGATAGAACCACTAGATTTATCTTCAAATAAAATCCGATCATCGTTAGATTGTTATGTGATTGCTATAGTTCATTGGATTGACTCATAACCACTATCGCATTTTCACAAAAGGCAAGGGTAGATTTGTATTTTTCCACCAAAAGATTATATTCACCATTTTCCTACAAACGAGGGCATTTATGCAACTTTTAACCATTTATGTCTGCTTATGAGATTTTTCAAAGTTGTAAGATATATCTATAGTTCTTTAGCATATTAGGGTTTTTTCCTAATTTATTGAACAATATGAAATTTTATCATAATTTTTGTACATTTTCATAATTTCTTAAAATTTTTGAAAAATTTGAGTATTCATACAATTTTTGGAGCTTACAAGTGTAATTTCTGACATAAATATGAACTTCTTAGGCAAAACATAATTTTCTATATTTTTATAGAATTTTCATAAAATTACCAAAGATATTCCTCAGAGTAGGGGTATACATGCAATAACAAGAGCATGCCCTTACAAAGAGATTTTATAAGATCAAACAACACAAACAAACAATTCTTGAGAGATAGAGAAAACTCCAAGGCTTATCTCAAGTCTTCAAGTTCTTAGTATTCTTGAGAGTTCTTGAGTGTTCTTGAGTCTTGGGAGTTTGCCTCCGGACTTTATTTTCCTAATTCTTGTGTGTCCTCTTTTGTGCGTGTTACCTTCTCCCTTTTATACGGGTTTTACCCGAGAGAATACCCATGCGAAGTTAATATTGGGTATTTATCACTCATGGAAGTTTCTCTGGTTGAGTGACAGATGGAGTCGCCCCCCCTTTCTCCCCCCGGTTGAGTAAGAGGCGGAGCCCCCCTCTTTCTCAATGTTTCCTCTCTTTTTTTTGCAAATGATGAAAGGGAGAGAAAGGAGGGTGGGGCGCGACCCCTTGCTCCCCCCCCCCCGTTTTCGCATTCTCCCCTCGGTTGAGTAAGAGGTGGAGGTGCCCCCCTCTTTCTTAATATTTTCTCTCTTTTTTGTTTCCTTCTTCTCCACTTTTTTTATCCAAATGATGAGAGAGAGAGAAAGGAAGGTGGGGTGCGACCCTTTCTCCCCCTTGTTTTCGCACAAGGAAAGAAAAGAAGGTTGGAGGGCGGAGTCTTCCCCCTGCTTCCCCCTCGTCACGCACAACAGAGAAGGAAGGCAGAGCCTTCCCCTCCTCCCCCTGGTTTGCGCATGCATGGAGAAGGACGAGAGAGGAGAAGGGCGCGGTTTCCCCCACAATTGGCATCGATAGTGGAGGTAGACCCTGGGTTCCTCCGGTGGGTATTGATGGTGGGAGCACACAACGGGGTTCCCCCGGTGGGTGTTCGCTGCAGAAGGCAACCCCCTCGCTTCCCCCCTTTTGTCGTGTCCATAGAGAAGAGAAAGGAAAGAGAAGAGGGAGAGCATCCCTTTGTTGACACCCGTTTTATACCCAATAAGTCGGGTCATCTCCTTATTTCATTCTATATGATGCTCTGAGTTGTTCACTCTTCATTGAGTCTCTTGATCAGTTGAGGCCTGTTTCTTGGGTCTTAATTCCTGGATTAAGAATTGGCTCCTGGTGGCGTTTCGTTGGCAACAGCTTAGCAACCCTTCATTGCTATTCTTGAAACTCAATGGTAATAACGGTCCGAACCAGGCGCGTTGTTTCATTATAACGCATGGGGCCTGGACCGTTACTCTTTGAAGAGTCCTAAGGCTTAAGGCCTCGTTTTCAGTGCTTTTGGCTTACACATTGGTAATAACGGTCTGTCGAGAGGCCGTTGTTTCAGTATGACGCCCTATGTCTTGGCCGTCGCTTCTTTGCAGAGTCCAATTGATTAAGTCTTCTTCCCGTCGATCTTATCCTTTGGGATAGGGTTGAGAGTAACGGATGGTCCTTGATGCGTTGCTTCCAAGCGGCGGTCTGTCGTGCAGCCGTTACTTCCTTCAGAGAGTCCTGGCAGTTCAGGCCTTTTCTCTGCTACTCCGTGGTCGAGATAAGGGTTTGGATTGACGATATCTCTTTCAAATCTGATCCTCAAGACCTTCCGTTCGATTCTATGGACTCTTGGTGATATTATCTTCAAGGATTTGCTAAGAATTATCTCTTTATCTTGCTTGATTATCCTCTGCTCGACCTGAGAGTTTGAGGGTCTATAAATAGAACCCTTGACTTCATGGCCGGAAGGAGGAAGATTTGAATTCACGACGAAGTGCTGCCAAACTCAGGAGCCATCTTCATCCAAGAGGAACTGCCTCCCACGTCCATCCATCTCATAATCAAGGGAGTACTTTGGTTTTGGTCTTTCAAGTTCATCATTGCATGCTTGAGTTCTTCCCTGGTTTTTTCTCAATCAAAGCATTGTCCCTCCTCTTTCTCCACGTTTTTCACTGTCCTCTAAGCATATAAACATCTTCCCAAACTTTTAAAACACCCAGAGGGGTTAAAAAACCAAAAACTCCCCGGTAATCCACTCTCCTTTTGATGATGTTAAGTCCTTTGAGAATTGATGCTATGCTTGTGAAAAGGACTAATTGAGGTTATTGTGTTTGGTCTTTCTACATCTTTGGCAGGTTTACAGGTTCATTAACACGAGGCCCAGGTCTTCTAGCCGGCTGGAAGAGTTGGAGTTAAAAGAATTCAAGCTTTGTTACTGCAGGTTATCTGACGGCCTTGTGCAGGCGCGTCACTCTCTTCCGGCGGTCTATCGTGTGGCCGTCACTTCCAAGTAACGCACAGGGTTCTGGCCGTTACTTCTAAGTTGATCTGCAGGCTTTCTCTGGTTTTCTCTCCCGTGGGCGGGTGTTTCATCCACCTATTTCCAAGGTATATTCAGGTCTTTGACTTGTTTTTACTTTGGTGGCGATCACATCTTTCCTTGGTATTGGGCATTAGCTGTCTTCTTCATCATATCTTTCTATTTTCCTTGCTTGTTCCACCTTCACGGTGTGTTTTTGTTTACTCCTTGCTCCACGCCCCGGCGTGTGTTTTCCTTTTCCTTAGCGTAGTTTGATTGAGATAGCATGCCCATGCTAGAGCTAGCTATGATTGCCTAGGTTCATGATCACATGTTCATAGGTTTGAGTAGATCTTTGATTGCTTGTTTGTCATCTTACCATATCACTTTTCAAACCTCAAAAGAAAGATAGAAGATAGACAAATAAATATCAACAGATAATTTTTTGGCGATCACGGTGGGACAGCTTGTGCCAATCGTGCTTTTGATTCTTGTTTAAACCTGCCATCATCTGCTTGTTGAGTTGCCTTTTGTTTCCCCTTTGATTACTGCTCATTCTGGTTTTCTGAGTTCTCTGACGGCCCGGTGTCCCCGCGTCACAGTCCTCTGACGCAGGGGCATTAGACCGCCACTTTGGTTCTGCTGTGTGAGCTTCCACGGGCTTTCCGGTTACTTCTGTCTGGTTTTGGTTCCCTGGCTCATCCGACGGTCTCATCCCCCTGCGTTATATATTATCTGGCGGTCTGGCCTTTGACCGTTATTGTGCTCTGACGCAGGGTCCTTCGACCGTTATTCTCCTGGCAGGTACGCATTCGAGGTGCATTTATTTCCGCAGTTTTTGCCGTGATTTACTGCTTGGGTGATACTTGCCCTCCTTCTTGCTTTGCTCATATCTATATATCATTGTGTGCACCATTGATTGTTAGATTCTAGGCTAGACTTTGCATGCACTCCGGTGCACATAGGGTCATTCATCTTTTCATACGTTAGATTGCATTTTCCTACCTTGTTGTGAGGACCTCTCGTCTCCATATTCCTTGGGGCCGACTAGGAAATCACAGCAGGGACCTCCGTAAGTCCCCGCGAGCCGTGGATTCCCACACGGACGCCGGGCTGGTTGTATCTCTCCCACCCCGTGTCTAGGACTGCATAAGTGAAGAGTGGTTACACTGAGAGTCAAACCAAGTCCCATATCCATCTCCTACTAGGAACCCATTGTTGAGAGCACATATCAATCAATTCACTAAAGTTCCAAAGGAGAAATCATAAGAACCTTGTTGCATCATCTTAAACAACTTGGTTGATTTTGGGTGTCTTCATCTTTTATCATTTACATCTTGTTAGAATCACCTAAGTTGGTTGCTTATTGTGTGTTTCTTTTTTGTATTGGTTGCTTTGCATATTGTCAAGGTTGTCCGTTGCATGTGGAGTTGTTTTCGTCCGTCTGAATCATCTTCTCGAGTCAGTTCCTTCTTCACGTTCTATTCTAATCCCCTCTTCGAGTCCACCATGGCATCCTTCAATCCTCCTCGCTCCCAAGAGGACTCTCTTCCTCAAGGGCTCCTTGAAAACCCCCCTAGGGTTATTACATTTTCCTCTGAGAGGGGACTGCCCCTCTCCCATCCTCCACTTCTATGGAAGGTGGTCAAGTTACCCCTTCTCTCTCTACTCCTTCCGCGGGCTCCGTCCTTCATATGATGGCCCAATTGGATCCGACCCAACTCCAAGTTCTATATCAAGCTATGCAAGGGTCCAATGCTTCTCCCTCTGCCACTATCCAAGGTCAATCTAATCCTTCCATTATTGGGCCGTCCGTTCAGCCCACTCCGATTGATCTCACTCCGGTCCAACCCCGGACCATCACTTTCGCTGGCATGGAGATGGGCCAATCTTCTAATTCAGCCCATCAATCTTTCGATAAAGGGAAGTCACCCATCCCTTCCTTTGTCCAGGTGGATCATCACAACTCTGGTTCGGTAGCTCCGCAGCTCCTTATGAACCCTTCCGATTTCTTACGCCCTCAGCAAGGAGTGGCCCAAAATCATTCTAATCCGGGTCTATCTCAGGCCCAATATCCTTCTTACGGGCCTCCTATTTCCACTGTCTATCCTTCCACTCCTTCTTACGGGCTCCCGCCTGTTGCTACAGCCATTCCATCTGCCCCTCAAATACAATCAGCATCCTTCACTACCCCTGCTCCCTCCCGAGAGCAGGACTTGCTTGACAAGTGGGCCACCATGCAGCAACAACTCGACTTTCTCCAGAAAAGGGTTGGCCCACAATCCTTGGCCGATATTCCTATTCGAGCTTCCAGAACATCCGGTTCCCTCCGCAATCAGAGCTCCCCAACTATCGCAAGTACGATGGGAACAGCAATCCCTTCATCCATGTGAGGGATTTTCTTTATGAATCGGCGCAGTTCCAATATGATGATCGCCTCATGGCGTACTTATTCCGCCGATCTTTGGACAGTGTTGCTCTAGAATGGTTCTATTCTCTACCACTGGAAGAGGCCGAGAGTTTCAAGGTAGTAAAGGACAAATTCATCCAGCGGTTCCAAGACAGGGTCGGCCCTGAATATTCATTTACAGATCTAGTGGCCGAGAAGATGAAGCCGGATGAAGAGTTCGCCACCTATGCAGACAGGTGGAGACAAATGGCCGCTAGAGTACCGGGCCACATTCCGGAGGAAGAGAAGGTCAAACTGCTGATTTCCAATGCCACCCCGACCTTCCGCAACATCCTGGCAATGAATGACATAGCCAACATGCATCAACTCTATAGCCGGGCGCGCTTCATCCAGACTCAATTCAAGGACTCCCCTATCCATTCCCTCTTCGAAAACCAAAAGCCCAAGTACCACAAGAAACCACAAGGGCCGGTTACTGAGGGAGTCCAAACAAATGAGCAAGTACAAGCCGTTGCTTTTCCATATCAGGCCGCACCTTTCCGCTACAACCAAAACCCCCGCAATCCACAAAACTCCGCTCCGCAAAACTTCCAAGCCACTCCACAAAACCCTCCCCCCGCCTTCACCATTCCACAAAACACCTTCGCCACACCACAACAACCATCACCACCACCACAATACCATAACGTCCCTCCACCCAACGGCTACAACAACAACAATCCAAATAGCAAGCGCCCGGCTCCCAGGAGAGCCCAGTATCCTCCATTGCCAGAGACACTTACAGATATCTTCTCGGCACTCATGTCAGTAAATGCAATCCAACTTCCTCCGGAACGGCCTGTTTGGAACCCGGCAGTCGATCAGACTAAGTATTGTATGTTCCACCGGCAGCCGGGCCATACCATAGAAGGATGTTTTCAGTTCCGAGATCTTGTGTATGACCTTCATGAAGGGCAGAGAATCGACTGGGCCGAAATGCATAGGGCCATTGTTGAGATTAAAGAAAAGAGAAGGCAGCCGCAGGGGCAGCAAGTGCAGCAGCATCAAGCACCGCAGCCGCAGCAGCCGCCACAACAGCAGCAACCACAGCAAGTACAAGACCTGGGCATCCATCAGAACCCGATGCCAAATCATCCACCCGCTCCTCAGCAGCAGCCGCCAGCACCAGCGCAAGTAAACATGGTCCAGCCACCGGCCCCCAACGCCGGATGGTCTTTCGATGATGATGGCGCCACACCGCAGGTCATGGCCCTCCACCATAACCACCGCAATCCTCCCTTCATCATCCCTGCACAGCCGACGCCCTCTCAACTCGTCCTCCCATTCACACCCGCTCCAGCAAATCCTCTACCACTCTCCATTCCATCGTACCCTCCATCACCTACTCCCATCACCGTCATCACACCACCACCCAATCCTTCACCCATTCTTACCCAGCCGCTAGCCTTCCCTCCACCCGCATCAACATTCATCACCACCCTACCTTCCACCCATCCTTCACCCACCATCCGCGCACCGCCCATTAACCTCACCAACCCTACGCTCCACCAAACCGCCTCCCCCGCACCACCTGTTCCATTCATCCATCCCGCAAGGCCCATCATACTATCTTCAGATACCGCGGCAAATTGTGCTTTGAGGAGCGGGAAGATGTTCCATCGGAATTACGCTACTACTTCTAATCCCCAGTCCTCTCAGCCGGTGGCCGAGCAAGAAGAAACTGAACCTTTGCCTGGTACTCAATATGACTTGCTGCATCATCTGGATCGAGTACCCGCCAAAATATCTGTGCTAGAGCTGATCAAAAGGTCCACCCTTCATCAGGATGCGCTGAGGGACTTCTTACAGAAGGTAATGGTTAGCGAAGACATGGCAGTTGATAGCCTACCAACGGCACTGGAAACTATCTCCAAAGGGCCGGCAATCACATTATCTGAAACCGAGCTTGCACCTCCGGGGGCTCGGCAAATGCCGCTCTGCATAACAATTACCCTGAACAAAGTCGACATTGAAGCAGCGCTGGTTGACACAGGGGCCTCAATTAATGTTTGCCCACTCAGCACCCTCCGAGCATGCAACATATCTGAAGAGTTACTACGGCCTACCCCCACCACTATAGCAGCATATGACAACTCAAGGCGAGCATGTCACGGGGTAGTCACCATTCAGGCAGAGCTCGGGCCCCTTACTATGGCCGTGGAATTCTATGTTCTTGATATCGACCCTATGTTCAAGGCTATCTTGGGTCGTCCCTGGATTGACACACTCGGCGCCGTGCCCTCCACCGCACATCAGTGCATTAAATTCCCCTTCCAAGGGAGGGTCGTCAAAGTTAAGAGCTTATCCACAGTACAGTCAGTAAAGGCTATTTCAGAGCAGGTTCTTCCCACACTCTGGCCAAGCAGCCGGCCCGTTCTGTCAGTGTTGGATTTGAACTTTCCTTGGGCTTACACATCCCCTAAGCCCGTCGCTACTCCAGTTAATGTCAAAGTGAAGCCGCAGATTCGAGATTCAAAGGGGTGGAACATTATATTGAAACTGGGCTATCAACCGGGGAGAGGCCTCGGTGCGCAACTGCAAGGGATGACTAAGCCTATACCTAAGGGAAGAAAAATGGGTAGGAGAGGTCTCGGCTACAAAGAGACAGCATTATCTATGATGGGTGATTCTGGGCCGCTCACCTGGGATTATCGTCAGCATTTTGTCAAAGGGCCTCTCCAGCCTGGCACATTAGCTCCAAAGCCGGTTCAGCAAGAAAGGAATACAGTTTGTCCAATTGCCAGTCCGCCTCCCTTGCCAGGAGGGTCAAATGATGACATGCTCGACTACAGTCAGGCCTTGCAGGGGCTCTTTCATGAGGAAGAATGTCAGAAGAAGCAAGAGGTTTGACTGGTGCAATGGAGGCCGAAGAAGCAGCCTATTGTTGATTTACAGAAGGAGGAGAGCTCTCCAATTGCCTTTTCTTGGTCTCCCTTGCGCCTCCAATCTATTTTCCAGCAAGGGGACTTCATACCCCGCCTTCCTCCCATCATAATAAATCCGTCTTTCATTGATCCACCCGAGATTCTATTTGTTCCTTGTGCTTGCGGGAAGTGCCCACCCCTCGATCTATCCACTCTCTTCACTCCTCCTCCTCCCAACGCCCAACTCCACGAGATGTGGTTCTCTTCTTCCGATCCTTTCTTCGACTGCATTTTCCCCGAGCTGTTCCCTATGCAGCTCCCACCTCCTCCATCTTGCTGTGTAGTCTCCGCTGATCTCCAAAAAAATGTCAAATTTGAAACGGAGATTTCAGTGGAAGATTACGCTATCCTGTCGCCATCTTCCTCCCAGGGGCACGAGTCCCCTGCGCCTTCCCTTCCACTAGGTCTTCTGTCCCCTAGGTTAGGATTAGGGTCCGTCGAGCCTAGGAAAGTAGAGTCAGTCAGGTCTAGAGAAGTAGGGTCTTGTTCCAGGTCGTCTAACCCTTCCTCTGCTGAGCCGCGCTCGCTGGCGCATCCTTCCCGGTCTGTTCCTGATAGATTCTTGCAAGATTTAGCTCAGCGTTGCCATCCTCTTTTGAAGTGCCCGGAATTTGTTGCTACGGCAATCGTAATTGAAGACGACGAGGAAATAGAAGGGGTGTGGAGCGATGACGGATTAGGCGTCTATGAGATTTTGGATGAGAAGGATCCAATTAATGAAGACAGCGATGTAGATGACACCGCCGACTTATACGCACAAGGATTGAAAAGATTCGACGAGCCGTCGTCGTCGGTGGACGAACCTACAAAGGAAATCAATCTAGGAACCGAAGAAGACCCAAGGCCCATCATGATTGCTGCTAATCTCCCTTCACAAGTAGAAGAGGAATTGATTAAGGTCCTAAGGGAGTATAGCGATTCCTTCGCCTGGTCTTACGAGGACATGCCAGGTCTTGACCCCTCTTTAGTGGAACATCGACTCGTGCTTAAACCAGGGGCAACACCTGTGAAACAAAGGTCAAGAAGATTTCACCCCCACATGGCCTTGAGGATCAAAGAAGAGGTCGACAAACTATACAAAGCCAGATTCATCAGAGTAGTTTTGTATCCTCAGTGGGTGGCAAACATAGTCCCTGTTCTCAAGAAGGATGGAAAAGTGCGCATATGCATTGATTTCAGGGATCTAAACAAAGCATGTCCCAAAGATGATTTCCCGCTACCTCATATAGACGTCCTAGTGGATAACACTGCCGGGTATGAAGCTCTGTCATTTATGGATGGGTACTCGGGCTATAATCAGATCCGTCTCGCTCCGGAAGACCAAGAGAAAACTTCCTTCACCACGCCCTGGGGCACGTATTGTTATGTAGTTATGCCATTTGGTTTGAAAAATGCAGGTGCCACCTATCAAAGGGCGATGATGGCCATCTTCCACGACATGATGCACATATATATGGAAGCTTACGTGGATGACATCTTGGTGAAGTCAAGAACAAAAGAAGAACACCCCTCTATCCTGGCTAAGGTGCTGCAGAGAGCCAGGGAGTACAAGCTTAAGATGAATCCGAAGAAGTGTGTATTCGGAGTCTCCTCAGGGAAGTTGTTAGGGTTCATAGTGAGCAAACGGGGGATCCAGATTGATCCTAATAAAGCACAGGCCGTCATGGACATGCCTCCGCCAAAGAACATTACAGAACTTCGAGGATTGATTGGTAGACTGCAATTCATTAGAAGATTTATATCTCAGCATTCTCAGAGGTGTCGTCCGTTTTATGAATTGCTTAAGGCGGGGGTCAAGTTCGAATGGAATCAAGATTGTCAGAAGGCCTATAAGGACCTCAAAGAGTATCTATCCAATCCCCCGTTTTGCAACCTCCTGTCCCTGGGAAACCCCTAATCCTATACATCTCGGTTATTGAGGACTCCCTAGGGGCGGTCTTAGCACAAGTAGATGATGAAGGGAAAGAGCGGGCTGCGTACTACCTCTCTCGACTGTTTAATCCAGCTGAATCCAAGTACACCGCTATGGAGAAGACTTGTGCCGCCTTAGTGTGGGTAGCTCAGAAGCTTAAACATTACTTTCTCGCCCACCCAGTTAGGTTGATCTCTAGAATGGACCCGATCCGTTATCTCTTAGAAAAACCCATCCTTTCTAGTAGGTTAGCTCGCTGGCAGAGCTTCCTCTCTCAGTTTGACATCACCTTTGTTGTTCAGAAGGCAGTCAAAGGATATGCCATTGCTGAGCATCTTGCACATCTCCCTATTCCTCACACCGATTCTATTCAGGATGATTTCCCTGATGAGCATCTCTCTGTCCTTTCTCATCATCCCTTTTGGTCTCTGCACTTCGATGGTGCACTCAACTCCCAAGGCCAAGGGATCGGTGCTGTCTTGCTTACTCCAGAGGGAGTAACCATCCCCTTCGCTTATCAACTTCGATTTCCTGCTACCAACAACATCGCTGAGTATGAGGCCCTCCTGGCCGGCTTGAAGCACGCCTATCTTCTAGGCGCGCGTTATTTGAACATCATAGGAGACTCTCAGCTCGTCCTACGGCAAGTTCTGTCCACTTACCGTACTCGTGACCCCAAGCTCAAGCCTTATCAAGATTTGGTCACGCTCATTGCTAAGCGATTCCGTAAGCTGATCTATATCCATACTCCCCGTTCTCTGAACATTCTAGCTGATGCTTTGGCATCTCTTGCTTCCTCCTTATCTTTCCCTCTCAGTCGTAGCACTGAGACCATCGTCGTCCAGAGATTGGACGCACCCTCTCTTCAAGATCCTTGGTTCATCAACCTTAGGAAAGCTGTAGAGGCGAGAGCTGAGAAGGAAGATCTCAAGGAAGTTTCATTAACAGAGCTAGAGGAGATTCTGGACGAAGAAGAATTGCCTTGGTATCATGAAATCGAATTATTTTGCAAGGAAGGGTCATTCCCAGAAGGGGCAAAAGCCGAGCAGCGTAAAGCAATAAGAAGAGCCGCCGCAAGGTACACTATCATTGCAGGAGAACTGTATAGGCGCGCTACTAATGGAATGCTCATGAGATGCTTGGATGATGTAGAAGCTTGGAAAGTGGCTGAAGCGGCCCATTCTAGTGAGTGTGGAGGTCATGTCAATGGCCAGGCTCTAGCGAAGAAGATCCTTAGGCAGGGCTACTATTGGCCCACTCTAGAGGAAGATTGCTCCCTCTATGTCTGGAGGTGTCTTAAATGCCAACTCCATGCTGATAAAATTCACTCTCCAGCTTCGTCTCTCCATCCTATGACTGCTCCTTGGCCTTTCTCTATGTGGGCTTTCGACGTCGTCGGCCCGCTCGGTGATCCTAATTCTCAGATCAAGCAAAAATCCTTTATCCTCACCGCTACTGAGTACTTCACCAAATGGGCCGAAGCCGAGGCGTACGCAGAGATCAAAGCTACAACGGTGTGCCGCTTTATCGTGAAGAATATCATCTCGCGGTTCGGAGTGCCAAGCAGCATCATCACCGACAACGGACCCCAGTTCGTCTCCCAAGAGCTTAAGGACCTATGTAAGAAGTTCAATATTGCACTACATCATTCATCTCCGTATTACCCTCAAGGCAACGGTCAAGCCGAGGCCACTAATAAAACCCTTCTTAAAATCATCAAGAAAACGTGCGAATCTCATAAATTTTCGATTGGCCAGAAAGATTGGTGGAAGCTCTGTGGGCTTACCGCACCTCCGTCCGTACCCCTACGGGGCAAACTCCCTATTCCCTGACCTATGGGATGGAGGCGGTGCTCCCATATGAGATCTTAATCCCTTCCCTTAGAGTGCAGCTCGATAAGGAACTTAATCTCGATGAACGTCGAGAGGCGTTGCTGGTCCAGTTGGAACTCTTAGATGAGAAGAGGATGAATGCGGCCGATCACGTTTCTGTTTATCAAAAGAGGGTTTCGCGTTATTTTCAAAAGAAGGTGATTGAACGTAAGTTTATGACGGGTGATATTATTTTGAAACGCAAATTCATTCGGTCTGCAGGTCCTAGGTCTAAATTGCAACCTAACTGGGAAGGGCCGTTTGTAATAAAAGAGGCTTATCCAGGGAATGCTTATCGTTTAATGAATGCGGAAGGTGAGGAGCTCCCTCACCCGTGGAATGGGTTGTATCTTAAGCGTTTCTTTCCTTAGAGTCTAAACCACGTGCTTTCCGGCAGCAAGATCTTCCTTCCTATTTTCAAAAGAAGGGTCCCGAGTAAGGCAATCACACACCACACGACATCCCTGGTCGGGCTCCTTGTTTAAAAGACACCGTTTCTCCTTGGCCATGCTTTAGGGGAAAGTCGAAGTCCCTGTCCGCTTCATTCTTCGGCTGAATCCAGGGGCAAGGAGTGAATAAGGAGGCGACAACCAATCCAAACACCCTAATGAGAGGAGGTCTCAAACAGGGGCAAGTCCGTTATGACCTGACGCCACAAGTAAGAAAGGAAAAGAAAAGAAAAGGAGTGCTCTTTACGACAAAATCAAAAGCGTTATCTCAAAGGTCTACAGATTCAGAATTTTCGAAAACTCCAAGGAGAAAAGAAAGCTAGGCATGACAAGAGTGGCAGTACAGTTCCCCGCGGGACGTTATGAGCCCGGTCGCATGCATGCCTAGGGTGGACAAAGGTTCGATGACGGACGCAAAAGCCCCGGCGCAACAGACCAAATCTCTAATAGGGTTGTGCGGTGAGAAAATCAAGTCCTAAAAACTCCCATATCTGGCCTAAGCTTACCCCCATGATCTTTTTTCCTTTTAGGACTAAGATTAGTACCCTGGGTATGCCATTGGTAGAAACACCGTCATGATGATTAGGTCTTGGCCAGGGGTTGTCACACTATCACACGCCAATCTCGGGACTCAATCTAAAACAAGGAAGGGTTCGCGTTGCTAGAGAGTCACTGGTTTTTCAAAATCCAAAAACATCAAATATTTTCAAAATCCAAAAAAAATAAAATATTTTTAAAAATCCAAAAACATCAAATATTTTCAAAATCCAAAAACATCAAATATTTTCAAAATCCAAAAACAACAAATATTTTCAAAAATCCAAAACAAAACAAATATCTTTAAAAATCCAAAAACATTAAATATTTTCCAAAACTCCCAAAAATACCATCATGTGCATAGCATGCATTGCATTTTCATTATGTTTCCGCCTATTTAATAAAGGCTCCACCCCTTGACCGAATATCAAGAAACGGTCATTATCTAACTTGCTTCAAGGCAAGGGGTTGAGTCTAAGAACAGATCTAACTTGATTCATGTTTAAAGTGTGTGTGCAGAATGCAGGGACAAGATTCAAAGCAAAAAAGTTCACAACTATGCAGGTTCAAGGTATGTAACGCGCCAACATCAGACCGTTACAGTCACATAACGGCCCCCTCTTCGACCGTTATTTTCCTTCAGGCATGGGCCTTCTTTCTTTCACTAACCATCACTATAACGGTCTGGAGAATACCGTTACTTGCTTATAACGGCCCAAGGCCTATCCGTCATATCCTTCAGAGACAGGGTTCTATTGTTACTCTCATTCTGACGGCCTGTCGTAAGACCGTTATTTCCTTGTGGCGGCCCATTGCATATCCGTTGCTATCTCCAGAGGCTCTGCCTGTTCACATCATTCCAAGCCATTCAAAACACGAAACTCAAGCCCATTCAACTGAGGCAATTTCATCTCATTCAAGCAAGCTTAATGAAATATAATTCATGATAAACCAAGCTCTGATGATCAAGTACACATAACATCTCTCATGAACAAAAAGAAAATCAAGATACATTCAATTTCTTATCCGCAAGAGGGCGGATTCTTCTCAACTCTTTCACATAATCTCGGCGTGCTTCGTCGTTCTCTTCAACTTCTGCTTGCCACGGGCGCACCTTGCTGATCTCCCACATGATCAGCGCGTTCCGGACTGCTCGTTCATCTTCCTCGGTCCCCATCTTCCTAGGTAGAAGGGGAGGGTAGTGTGATAGTGCAGAAACGCCGGTTCGAGGTAGTCCGATCTGAAGATGGCATCGGTGCGGGTTGTAGATCGCCATGGTAGTATTCCCCACTAGCTGGAGGACCAGGCCTTGACGCCGCGGTATTTTGAGAAGAGTGCTTCGAAGGATTCTTGGTCGCATAATGAACTTGTCCATTGGCAAAGTGTTGAAAAAGAGGCGCCATTCATCCCGAGTTTTCTTATCCGCCGTCCTGCATTCCACCTGAGAAGAATATCCAAATGCCCCTCCAATGAAGAAGAGGGGGTGGCTCCCGAAGATCCGGCTTGCAGAAGTTATGTCTTCCTTAGGAAGGAATTTGACTCTCACTCCTGTCCAGCACTCAAGGAGTATCATGGAACCAAACAAAGGACCTCCTATGCAAGCCGAGCTTAGTCCTTCATAGAGATAGACATTCCCCGCCACAGCCCGCTAATAATGCTAAGATTTTGGATGTCTAAGAGGTGGTCGGTCGTGGTAAAAAGGAAGACCCCGCACAAGCAAACCGCCACCGCCTTGGCTATTGCTTCATGTCTCTCCCACTTGTTTTTACAATGAGACACTATCCATTGTGCCAAGGGTATCAAGTGAACATGATGTGGGCTGATCATGGTTCTCACGTCTTTGGATTATGAATGAAGTCGCTCAAGATCAAGGACGGGTCAATGGGCTCTATTGTATAGCAAACCCGGTCTTCATCCCCCACCTTAGTCTTAGGAAGGGTTAGGTAGGTTTCTACCTCCTCTAATAGGACGGTCGCTTCGAAGGAAGGGAAGATGAAAGTATGAGTTTGTGGATGCCATAGTTCCACAAGTGCTGAAAGGCTTGGCCAATCGAACGATAATTTCTGAAATTTTTTGCCTAAAACCAAGAGTGGTTGAAGGTGCCAAGCTTTAAGGATGGATGTGACTTCTATAGGGAGGGCCTTTACCATGGGAGCCACCCACTTCAGATTAGAGTAGCATCTTGGGCCAGGAAGAGGCTTGAAGAAAGAAGGAGAAGAAGAAGTCATAAAACGAATTGAAGTGCAGAATTTTCTGGACTTGGATGTGTTGTTGAGGGACTTACCACCCTTTGAACATTGGAGCTTAAGTGCTTGGGAATTGATGTCAACCGTTGGAGCTCTCCATGTTCTTTTCTGGCAGCTTTAGGTCCGGTGTAGACCTTCTCCTCCGTAGCCATCACCTCGAAGCTTCTCTTCATCTTGATTTCTGCCCTTAGGAGAGGTTCTTCAACCCTAAAGCAGAGGTTTTCAGCAAAGATACGATTTTTGGTTGAGTTTCCAAGTCTTAAAGGTTTAATGTTGGCTTTGAAAGGATAAGACTTGAGTTGGAAGGCTTTATCTTCAATCTAGATAAGTTCCAGTAAGGGATTAGATGGCTAAACCTCGGGTTTAAGTTCTCACGGCTCAATCCGTCTCGGAATACAACCCAGAATCTAACGGTCTATCGTACGGCCGTTATTTCACTCCGACGCGCCAACCTTAGGCCGTCGCATTTTCCTGTGGGTTTAATTCCCCGATCATGTTCTGTGAAGATTAACGGTCTAAGGGCTGACCGTCGTTTCTTGTAACGCGCGAATCCTGAGCCGTTATACTCTCATCCACTCAGTCCTTTCTCTTCTAGGCTAAGCACTTCCTGACGGCCCTGGTTATGGCCATTGCTTCACTCTGACGCGTCTCCCTCAGGCCGTCGCATTTTCTGCTAGTTGTCCTGACAACCATCGTTCTGCCATGATCAACGGTCTAGTCTTTGGCCGTTATTTGTCTTTGACGCACCTGCCGTTGGCCGTCGTTTCTCCTGAAGCCCTACTACCAGGATGGGCCCCTGTTATGATTAACGGCCTTTCACCGGCGCGTCGTTTGATTAAGACGGTCTGAGCCTAGACCGTTACTTTCTCTGCTGCTAATTTCAGGCTATTCCTTCTGCCCTTGCCTAGACCTGGCGGTCTTTCACATTATACACCTCATTCTCTCCACAGTTTTCCCCACACGCATACGTTCCTGCATATGTCTCATACATTCATTCACATCTCGTCCGCGCATGCATATTCAAATACACAAATCACTTGCCAAAGCCATTCATTTATTCATTTCATCCACCCTGCACATTCAAACCCATCTCCACCTGCAAAAAAAATTCATGCACATTCTGGCATACATTTCATTCATTCACACTTGCACAAAATAAAATGGAAAACCAAAAAGAAAAAAGATCTCATTTCTTTTTTACCATAAGTTCTGTACAAAAGATAAGAAAAAACATAAAAAATACATCATTCGGTCGGCTTATCCGCCGGACCACCCTCATCCTCTCCATCCTCGGGTCTCCTCGCGGGTGGCGGCGCTATAGAAGCACTCTCCTCCTGCTGTCCCCGCTCCGCCCTCTCATTCCTCCGTTGGCCGGAGGAGCTGACAAGAAAATCCCCTACCGAGCCGCTCGGGGCAGCACTCCTCCGTGCCCCACTCTGAGAAGCACTCCGCTCCGGTCCCCGGCCCATCATCCGGACCGTCCGCTCCAGCGTCCGCAGCTCGATCTTCAGCGTGAAGATCTGACGCCGCGTCTCCCGTGCCTCGGTCCGGTAGCGATCCAGGTCCGCCGTCCCGATACGGAGCTGCTCCACCTCAGCATGAGCCCGAGCTAACTCCGTCCGTAGTCGCTCACCCTCTGCTTCATCCAAGCGTCGCGGGGTCTCCGCTCTCAGTCGAGCCATCTCTGCCTGTACAAGCTCTGTCTCCGCTCGGGCTCGATCAGTCTCAGCCCGGCTTCTTTCTGCCTCTATCCTCGCCTGCCTGGCCTCGGCCACTGCTGCTGCTAGCTCTCTCGCCTGTAGATTGCATTTCATATAGTTAATGATAAGGCATTTTTAGGCAAGATCATAAGCATGAGCATTTTTAGCATCTTACCCGCTCCGCGAGGGTGGCCTCCGCCTCCTCGGCCCGGGCAACCGCCCGAGCAAAATCAGCCTCCTGCTCAGCCCTGCCTCCCGCAGGCTGTGAGGAAGACGATGGGGCATCCGGTCCGGCTCGTTGGGCTCTCTCGGCCCGCTGCATTTAGAAGACAGGGTTAGGAGCCATGGTTAATCAGCATGTGCATTATAAGCATCAATTGTCATAATCATAAGCATCAATTGTCATAATCATAAGCTTTTTTTTTATAATCTCACCAGGAGCTCTAGAGCGGTCCGGTACCCGTCCCGCTGCTGGATGGTGGAATGGAGTAATCCCTCCAGCTCAGCGATCCGTCCCTCAGGGTCTAGCTGCATGTAGAGAGCATGAGTCAATACATCCATCACATGGCATTTTTGCATATAGAAAGGGTTCAGAATTGCATACCGGTCGTCGGGTACCTCGGTACACCCGGTCGCCGTAGAGTCGAGCAAAGGCCTTCAGATATGCCTCGTCGCTCTCGTCTCGTTCCTTCACCGCTCGGCCCCGCCTATTCCAGTCGTGGACGTACTTCACCTTCCGGGCACACCAATCCACATTGCCGCTGATGCCCCTTGCTGACTTGCCGGGGTGGTCATCGCTGTGGCGTGGAAAGGTCACCTCGGGCTGATGTAGTCCCCGGGTCCGCAGGATCAGCCTATAGTGCAGAGGCTCGATGATATGGATGCAATGCAACCATATGTCTCGCCCCCGGTACGATAAAGCCGCCTCCACCCACGGCTGTCCCGCGTAAACCTCGCCGCGGTATGGGGTCCATCTCACCTGAAAGCATTTAGTTCATTCATCATCATGAGCATTTAAAAAGCATTTAGAAGCATTTAAAACATATAGGAATCATTTTTCAGTTTTGGACTCACCGACGTATGTGGGAAGGAGTCTAGGTCATCCTGGATCGTCCGGGTCAGTCTGATGATCGA
Source organism: Amorphophallus konjac (assembly GCA_022559845.1). Classification (NCBI taxonomy): domain Eukaryota; kingdom Viridiplantae; phylum Streptophyta; class Magnoliopsida; order Alismatales; family Araceae; genus Amorphophallus; species Amorphophallus konjac. The sequence continues at coordinate 65,592 of JAHNEJ010003606.1, read as the reverse complement.
CCCTGTGTCCCTCGCCACCGACCATCGCCTCGCTATCGGTATGCGGCCGGGATGGAGTAGTGCACCTCTCCCGATGCCCGGGAGATACATGTAGCTCAAGATCTGCATTTATAAATCAAGTCAGTCGCATGGCATTAATCATTGCATAAATCATGGCATAAATATTCATGGCATAACAGGAAGCATTTTAGTGCGTTTGCCTGTAAGAAAGGCGAGAAGCCGCCCAGCATCGTCTGTCGGTCCGTGGTGCTGAGGGACTCGAACAAGAATGCGAGCACTGCCGCTCCCCAGGCGTACTTCCTGACTCTGCCCAAATCCTCTATCATCGGCAGCAGTCTGCAGCTGATGACATCTGCCCGAGTCGCGAAGAGTAGCTTCCCGAATAGCAGCATCAGGAAGCGTCTGAGCACTCTATCTCCCTCTGGTCCTGCCTCTGCCGCCACGCGAGGGCGCACCTGGTCTATCACTCTGCCCAGATCTCCTCAGGTAGCTCTCCCACGGCGATCGCCGCTCCTCTCAGTCCCAAGCTCTCCTGCAGCACTGATCTCGAAAGCTGAGAGGAGGACTGTCCCGGTCTGATCAAATCTAGCCCGAGCAGCTGCTGCGCCATCTCTCGGTAGTCGCCGTATGTCCACCCTGTCACCGCGGATCCGTGGACTCTCAATCCGGTAATCCTCGCTATGTCTTCTAGCGTGGGGATCATGTGGCCCCACGGGAAGATGAAAGCTCTGCTGATCGGGTCCCATCTCTCGTGCAAGGCGTACAGTAGCGGCGTGTCCATCCGGATCACCTCGATGCTGAGCACCTCGGCGAATCCCATGCCGGCTAATCTCTCTCTCTGGTAGTCGGGCAATGCCTGGTACACTGCCCGGATCTGTAGCCAGGAGATCCGCGATCGTCTCTTCCCCTGCATTGCATATTAGATCATTAATTAGTCCAATTTGCATCATATAATCATTGCATAAACATTCATACTTGAAAACAAAACAAAAATTTGAAAACTGAAAACCCTAAAAAATCAGCTTAAGCCCCTGGCATTAGTGACGGCCCTGGGATGGGGCGTCGCTTGCTTGTGACGGCCTCGTCATGGTGCGTCAGACAAGTGACGGTCGCTAGCAGGACCGTCACATTGACTGCGTTTGGGAAATTTTTCCCTTGCATCCCCGTGGTCTCCCACTATGGCGAAATGGCCTACAATTGCTCCTAGTGGGTTCATAGACCCATTTCTACCCCTATTCCCCACATGCATTCATAAATAAAAACATAAAAAAATCAAAATTTGGAGTTAGGGCAAGGGGGCCTACCTCACGGTCCATGCCTCTCCTCCTCTTCTTCTCTGGTTCTTTGGGCTCCTCTGCACCCAATGAGGCTTCTCCTTGATCCTCCACAGCCGTGGGGACTTCTTCTTCTTCTATTGGGCTTCTCCTCGTCGGTTGTTCCTCTTCCACCGGCGGGATCACTTCCCGTTCGAGCCGACGGTGGAACCGCCGTATGGCCATCTTCTTCCCTCTCCCCCTCTTCTGTGGTGGCGGCTGGGGTGCCTCGTCGCCGGCCATTGCGGTGGTGGGGGCTGGAATCGCCGGAGCTCTCTCGGTTTTGGTTTTTTGGAGACGTTGGGTTTGGAATGAATGGGCCGTGACCGTTCGGTTGTTTTTTTTGAAAACTCAGGAAATGCGACGGTCTATCGACAGACCGTTACATCCTTCTGACGCGCCTTGAGGTGACCGTTACATGTGTTGGACTGTTTTATTGAAGAATGTGAACCGCCTGACTTATGACGGACCAGGGGTGATCCGTTGCTTGGTGTGACGCCCTTTCATGAGACCGTTATATGCTTGCAAATTTCTTGATGAACTAAAAAGTCTAATTGATGTCAAAACAGTGCCATGTTCTGCATTAATGTTCCTTATTGATGTCCCTTGCACGTACAATGGTTATGCCTTGATTCCTTATCATATTTATTGTTGGCTAACCTATCTTTCATGAAGGAATTATGAGTGAAGTCATGCGTTGCCGATCATCAGGCAGGTAAGTCAGGTATTGTATCTCGTTCCCTCACTCCCTTAATGCATTACTATATGTTACTTATGATATATTATCTCGAGAACCGGCTGGTCATTCATGTGTCCTGGGATCTGATGTTCCCCTAAAACAAAAATGATGATGATCTAAGTTCACATGTTTAATCGTTGGATAGGCCGTTAGATTGGAAAATTTGGGGACGATGGTTCTATCTTGCACGCCGTGGTTGCAGATGGTGTCCTGACTCTGATTTCTCCGATCTAGCAATATTATTCTCGAGTATTTTAGTATTTTATCTTTCTTCGCATTTGTTTTAAGATTTTGTTTTCCTTTAGCCCAGCATGCATCATACGCATTCTTTGAGCATTCATGAAGCTTCATTTGTTCAAGGTCTCGATGATGGTGAACAGCTGTGTTCTTGATTCTGGATGAGGAGAATCATTCCACTCTGAATTAGAAGGTTTCCTTCGATCTGCTCGCTTGATCTGGTTCGCTGAAGATTCCTGTCTGGAGTTTAGTCTCTGTCCTTTTCATTGCCTCCGGCGGCTAGCCGTGTTTTCCTTTCCTTAGTTAATTAGTTCCTCCAGACTTGCGTCCTTTGGCTGGCTATTTCCTTGTGATCAATTCGAAGTTTTCCAGAAAATTCCTATCGCTTGTCGGTAAAGAACGGGTGTCATTTACCTTAACGCCCTCTTTTTGATACACTCCGCTTCATTTCCGCTTCATCTTCATGTTCCATTTCACTTTCGCTTCACCTCCGCTCGCTCCCCTGCAAAGAGGACGTTAAGGATGGGCATCTGTTGACACCCGTTTTATACCCAATAAGTCAGGTCATCTCCTTATTTCATTCTATATGATGCTCCGAGTTGTTCACTCTTCATTGAGTCTCTTGATCAGTTGAGGCCTGTTTCTTGGGTCTTAATTCCTGGATTAAGAATTGGCTCCTGGTGGCGTTTCGTTGGCAACAGCTTAGCAACCTTTCATTGCTATTCTTGAAACTCAATGGTAATAACGGTCCGAACTAGGCGCGTAGTTTCATTATAACGCATGGGGCCTGGACCGTTACTCTTTGAAGAGTCCTAAGGCTTAAGGTCTCGTTTTCAGTGCTTATCCTTTGGCTTACACATTGGTAGTAACGGTCTGTCGAGAGGCCGTTGTTTCAGTATGACGCCCTATGTCTTGGCCGTCGCTTCTTTGCAGAGTCCAATTGATTAAGTCTTCTTCCCGTCGATCTTATCCTTTGGGATAGGGTTGAGAGTAACGGATGGTCCTTGATGCGTTGCTTCCAAGCGGCAGTCTGTCGTGTAGCCGTTACTTCCTTCAGAGAGTCTTGGCAGTTCAGGCCTTTTCTCTGCTACTCCGTGGTCGAGATAAGGGTTTGGATTGACGATATCTCTTTCAAATCTGATCCTCAGGACCTTCCGTTCGATTCTATGGACTCTTGGTGATATTATCTTCAAGGATTTGCTAAGAATTATCTCTTTATCTTGCTTGATTATCCTCTGCTCGACCTGAGAGTTTGAAGGTCTATAAATAGAACCCTTGACTTCATGGCCGGAAGGAGGAAGATTTGAATTCACGACGAAGTGCTGCCAAACTCAGGAGCCATCTTCATCCAAGAGGAACTGCCTCCCACGTCCATCCATCTCATAATCAAGGGAGTACTTTGGTTTTGGTCTTTCAAGTTCATCATTGCATGCTTGAGTTCTTCCCTGGTTTTTCCTCAATCAAAGCATTGTCCCTCCTCTTTCTCCACGTTTTTCACTGTCCTCTAAGCATATAAACATCTTCCCAAACTTTTAAAACACCCAGAGGGGTTAAAAAACCAAAAACTCCCCGGTAATCCACTCTCTTTTGATGATGTTAAGTCCTTTGAGAATTGATGCTATGCTTGTGAAAAGGACTAATTGAGGTTATTGTGTTTGGTCTTTCTACATCTTTGGCAGGTTTACAGGTTCATTTTATACGAGGCCCAGGTCTTCTAGCCGGCTGGAAGAGTTGGAGTTAAAAGAATTCAAGCTTTGTTACTGCAGGTTATCTGACGGCCTTGTGCAGGCACGTCACTCTCTTCCGGCGGTCTATCGTGTGGCCGTCACTTCCAAGTAACGCACAGAGTGCTGGCCGTTACTTCTAAATTTATCTGCAGGCTTTCTCTGGTTTTCTCTCCCGTGGGCGGGTGTTTCATCCACCTATTTCTAAGGTATATTCAGGTCTTTGACTTGTTTTTACTTTGGTGGCGATCACATCTTTCCTTGGTATTGGGCATTAGCTGTCTTCTTCATCATATCTTTCTATTTTCCTTGCTTGTTCCACCTTCACGGTGTGTTGTTGTTTACTCCTTGTTCCACGCCCCGGCGTGTATTTTCCTTTTCCTTAGCGTAGTTTGATTGAGATAGCATGCCCATGCTAGAGCTAGCTATGATTGCCTAGGTTCATGATCACATGTTCATAGGTTTGAGTAGATCTTTGATTGCTTGTTTGTCATCTTACCATATCACTTTTCAAACCTCAAAAGAAAGATAGAAGATAGACAAATAAATATCAACACCATTCCCCCCCTCCTTCAGTTGGCGCTAGCTGTGGGAGGTAACCCCCAATCTATTCCCCCCTTTTTGCAGGTGGAGAGAAGGAAGAGAGGAAGGAGGAGAGACGTCCGCACGTTGCTGAACCAGCTATGGAAGCCTGCCCCTCTGCTCTCTAGGTTTTAGGTGGAGGTGGGAGTAGGGGTCGCGGCCTTTTTCCCTCACCAGTTTGACCTGGAGAGAGGAGGGAAGTGGGAGGGAGAGGCCACTACCTCCTCCCCTTACTGCAGTCAACCATAAGACACACACACACACACACACACACACACACAAACACACACACACACACACACACACATATATATATATATATATATATATATATATATATATATATATAATCGATTTGGACCAGCGACCTTCTTGTCTTTTCTTTTGTTTCGCAGTCCAAAGCTGCAGCACATGTGGAGGAAGATTTTTTTGTGTGTTCTTGTCCTCTTTATTGACGCCAACTTGTTGCCATTTTCCTCTTGTGTAAGAACTACACACCCCAATGCATAGAGAGTGATCCATGGAGGCCGGAGAAAATTTGCTTATTGGTTATTTTCATGGGTACTTACTTTTGATGCCTGCCGCCCGTTACGCGTTTGACGTAATTCGGGCGCGTAGAACATGCCTAGAAGTCTAGAACATACATGTCTCTCCGTCGAACGGGACATATGTGTGATACAATAGTGACGATTAAAATCATTTTGCGCTGTCATGTGGTTAATTTAATTTTTCTCTTGTTGGAATTAATCTCAAAATTTATGGGGTCCAACAAATCCCCCCCCCATGGGACATCTATCAGAGTTGGGGGCGATGGCGGGAGGCTCGTGCACCCAGTCGCATTTAATTAATTTTTTCATCATTCTTGAGGGCTTGACAAGACCTCCATATCATGATCAATTTTTCTGAAAATTTCTACTCTTACTAATGACAATTTTTTTCTTTTCAGATTGTCGTTAATGGCTCGCTCCAAATATTGCCATTTCCAGGCACCTGCTGATAGAGATGAAGAGACGATCCTCGTTTGCTCTAAAGTGTTGATCCCAAGATGGGGTCCCCCAAGCATTACTCGAACAAATTTGCACACGCTTGATTGAGGATTGAATGGTGTGGCTGAGGAACCATTGGCTGAGTAGGACTCCGGAAAAGGCGACGTTTGTTGGGAATGGATAGACTCTAAGATCTAGAGGGGGGTGAATAGATCTACCCTCTAAAACCTTCTATCCTCAAAAAAAATAACTGTAGTAAGTAAATAGATGCGGAATTGAAAGATCTACTACTGCAGAATTAAGTTCAACTTAAGGAAGAATATGTATGCGAAGGAAAAACGATTAGGTTCTGTATGATCAACTACATACTGTTGGAACCAAAACATAAGCACAATGCATGCAGGCTACTGAGCAAAGCTCACACAGCACTCAGGGATTTTTAGGTGGTTCGACACAAGCCTACATCCACCCCACACTCAAACCAAGTGTGGCTTACTGCTGATTCACAACTTCTCACCGCTGATCCATAGCTTCGGGGATTATATCCCTACACCCGCTGAGCTTCACAGCTTGCCACCAGAGGAATCCTCCTCTGCCACTGAGGTCTACAGCTTAACCTTTCCGCTGACTCACAGCTTGAAGAACAATGTTTAAAAAAAAACAAAGGAGAAACAGAAAACCAAAACACAGCGAGAATGTAGCTCTAGATAATGAGCAAATCGGCTCTGGTTCTGAACCAAGAGACCGATGACAGCGACTCTCAATTACTTCTTCTCTCCAATCTCTCTCTCAGCTCTCTCTCTGAACTTGCAGGCTCTAACACTCCTGGATCGCTTTAGCTCTCCTTTTTCTCTCTGCTTCACGCTCAAATCCTTTTTCACAATCAACCTTTTCTTGAGTGAACACCTTCTTATTTATATGCAAGCAGTAGAGATTGGCGTGTGGTCACCACATTTCCCGCCCAAGCTTTTCGTCCAGATCTGAGATCCAAGGCCACGTGGTAGCATCTTAGCTTGTCAGCTTTTCACGTGTCACGAGCATGGCTCAGCCTTCAGTCTTGGATCACGTGCCTTAAATTCTACGAACAAGTGTCCTGTCAAAATGTTAGACACTCAGTCAACATAAGGTAGTTAGACAATCATAGGAATTGCACAGACTTAATAGAGCATGAGAGTAAAAGTGCACGGACTCAAATATATATGAATTATAATGTGCACAAACCTTATTAGGCTGTAGGAGAAATATGCACAGACCTTGGGTGTGTAGAAGAAGATATATGCATTGACCTTGTATCACACAAGGAAGATGTGCACGGACGTTGTGTTGCATGAAAGAATTTTAGTGTACAGACCTTAGGTGACATATGAGTTGCACAAACCTTGATAACCTATGAACAAATGTGCACGGTCCGTGCATATGCAAGGAACAAAGCATGCATAGACCTTCATTGTTGTGCTATCGTGAAATGCACATACTTGGCCATGCATAAGGCAAATCATGCTCAGACATGATAAATCATCAGAGCAGAATTGCACTGACTCATTATGGCAATAGTGCTGAGAGGTGCACAGACATCATGTGTGCAAGATGCAAACGATGCACTGACCTATTATGCCATAACCCATCTTGCACAGACCTTGTGTGTGCAAGGAAATAAGGATTGCACAGACCTTTTGTGCACATACAAGAAATGTGCACCGACTAATAAGTGCATTCACACAGTGAATTGCACCGACTTATTATGCAACCTACACACATGTATAAAAGACATGCCACCGACCTTCCGAAGTGTAAGACAAAACCTGCACCGACTTATATGCTACGAGCATAATATGCTTAGACCTTGTTTGCATAGCCTAATGAGACTTGCACCGACCTTGCAGTGTTTGCACTGACTTGAGTCGTGTGCGATGCAGACTATGTGTGCGCATGACCAGACACTTGCACTCACCTTGCATGCATGAGATGCTGCGTGCACCAACTTCAACGAAGGTTGCACCGACCTAGATCTGCCAAGGTAATGTGCACGGACATGAATGCACATACCTATATGCACATGAACAGTGACATGACTTTGGTTACTTATGATGCAACATATGCACTGACTCATTACAGAATAAACTTGGTTTGCACTGACTCTAATGTAGGAACATGTTTACAGACAGATTATCTGACATACAATAATTCTATCAAAATACATATCATCATCATGATCAGGATGGAGTTGCCAAAGTCAACTCTACAATTAACTTAGCCATCTTTACTGTTGCCAATCAATCAAAACACATTCAGCACAAACATCAGCACACACACTGCTGATCAATCCTAGGGGAGGCCCAACAACGTTGACATTGATCGGATCACCAAGCAAAATCGCCTTTACCTGTTTGAGCGCTGAGGGAACTACCCAAGACACCATCCATTGGACAAGTATTTGTTTTTGTTCATCCAGAGTTATATTATGGCTGCCATGGATGAGGACGACCTGGGACTTCTAGCTGAGAAGTGTCATCTAGAGAAGGTGATTCTTGAGCATCGTGATAGCATGCTCCACACCTGCACGGCTTCTTTCCCAAGTTTTCCACTAAATTTTAGGCACCAGTTTCAATTCCCTTCACATGACCAGCGGGGTTTCCTTCTCAATCACGCAGGTTTACATGTGTGGAGGTTGACTTTGACACCAACAGTGTGAGATCTGCACGAAAACCATAAGTTGAGTTCAACTTGCATTTCCAGATTTTTCTTAAAGCCTTCAGGTTCAGGATATTTGAATGAAAGATAATACAAACAATGCATGCTTGACAAGATGATGAGTCATTCCATCCCAAACTAGTATGGGAAATGGTCAGTAGTTTCCTCACACGGGTTTCACTTGGGAATACAGAGTGGTTAATGGGTGTTCTTCATCATTATAATGATGCTCTAGAAGACTTCGGTATTCGTCATGCCATGACTGCAACCCTGTATGGATATCTGCATCACACAGGACTTTTACAAGCCCTAGTTGGGCGTTTCAATAACAGATGGAACACTTTTGGGATAGTCGAGGGTGAGACTTCACTGGATTTATAGGATTTTCACAAGATTTCAGGACTTCCTATCTCGGGACTCGCTTATGAAGAAGCCACACTGGATGATTTACACAGAAATTGTTCTATAGGCATAGGGCAGTACGAGCTATCACACACCTTCAGATATCTGATAAAGGTTTGATGAGACCTAGCACAAGGCGGAAAAGACACGACTCCTTCCAGTTCTTCAAGCATGCTTCGAGTCACTTTAAACGCGTGGGTCTACTATTTTTACTCTAGCCCATATTACTTTATGGATAATTTTACTAATGATGACAAGCTGTGGGAGGAATATTATGAGCTAGTTGTGTAGCCGATGCTAAACAGGAGACACTTCAAAGCCCCCAAAGAGGTGGAATTCCCATAAGCTTCTTGATAACAGATATCTGGTGGCCTATTTTACTTATTGGCTGGCCACCTTTGTTGTTCCATACAGAGAGGGCGAAGTTTTGAGAGTCGAATTAATTTACCATGTGTGTTTGTTAGTCGACGGTAAGAGACTTGCCATTGCACCAGTAGCTTTGGTGAATGTTTACGATTCTTTTGGGAGCCTGACCAGCTACAGCTCTCCCCGTGACAGAAGTGTTTTGATGGCGACGCACTACCCGAGTGCATGAATTGGTCTACTTTTGCCAGATTGGTCCCAACAGATTGGTTTGAGAAATCCATCTGCCCCACTAATATTTTTGTTTCATTTTGAATCGCCCAAATCTCAACCCAATTGAGCAATTGGCTAGAGGACGGAGGCCTGTCTTATTTGCCCACAGAAGGACAAGAAGGTTTAGATTTTATGCATAGCTCCTACTATTTTCGGCCCTACTTGGTGCAGAGGCAAGGTAGTGAGTTGTGTTATCTTCTTCATCATCAAGAGCCTTGTCCTTCGAGCCGCGATGATTAGGTTTATTGTGCCAAACCCAGTGTGTTGATCTTTTATAAGGGTTCAACCACTGTTTTAGACTCTTATTATCCACATCGCTTTGTGCGAAACTTTGGCTATGACCAATCTATACCCCCTAATGCAAAGTTTTTACTGAAGGGCCGCTAGTGTAAAAATTGGGATACCTACTTAGTTACTGTCAGCTGATGAGATTTCTTCTGTAGGCGAGAGCCAAAACCTAGGAGTGAGCTCCAAAACTCATCAGTTGATATATATATGCGAGATTGTGGTTTAAGCATAGCAACATCTTCAGATATCCACCTCACAAATTGAGGAAACCTGAGGAGATATGTTTTACGAGGAGAGATTTGTCTCCCCTCCTCGATAATTCCTTCCTTCGCGGTCATTGCAGCAATTTTACAACTAATTTGTAGAGCATTCAGGCGGCCTAGAGGTTTGAGCACAACACTGTTACAGTAGACAAAACCCCATATTTGGGAGCAATTGACCCACTACCCCGCCCTATATATTGTTGAGGTATCTGACCAGGGTTCTTCTAGATAGGGTACTATTGTCGTTGCAAGTGTATACTCTTGGTGGAATCATTTTTTTGAGGGATGGTGATTTTTCCAAGTGCAGTTCTTTGGACTCTGAACTTTGTCCATGGAGCTTTTTGTAATTCAACATGGGAAATTTGGCAAAAATATTTGATCAATGCCATTGGGTGCACCAGACCCCTTGAATGCATTTCACTCATTGAAGTAGTCACCACATTTGGTGATATAAAGGAAGCTGTGAAGAAGGCCACCAGGGTCATCAGCATTAAGCCAAGAGACTTGATTTTACAACCACCTTCTTCGCTTAGTTCTTCGGGTAAGGGTTCATTCTTTGATTGTTTATTAATTTCAGCATTTCATACATGATAAGTCACGTTTCTTTTTTTTCTTCTAACTTTCCTTTGTAGCTGACATCTTTGCCACCCCTAAGACATCATCTACTCACAAAAAGAAGGCACTAACCCCTCCTAGGAAACGCAAGGTTGTTGAGGGTGATAGACACCCTGTTAAGGTGCCTCGTTCTCGCACCAAAGAGTCTTCCTCTCGTAAGAAGCAAGATGGTATTGAAGTTCTTTTTTAGCTCATTGCTATTTGCCATTTTCTTTTACAAGTTTTTTCTCTCTCTCCCTCTCTCTTTGTTTGCATGTTGACTTGCTTACTTTTACCATACTAGGCTAACACAAGTGTTGTGAATGAGAGGAGTTTCCTTGCCATAGATGATGTTGTCCTTTCTCAATTGAAAGCAGGGGCGGATAAATTTGATCCCCAGATGCATCTTGATTCAGATGACTTGGATATGGAATATGATTACAACCCTCTATCTGATGAATCACCATGGTTTTCTCTTGGAGAGCCTACCGATGGTACCTCATCTTTCTTTCATACCTCTTTTATTTCTTTTACTTGATTACAATTGGCTTGATAATTTTTGACCATTTCTTTGATAGGGAATGCTGAGGGTGGAGGGGTGGTGACACCCCCAAAGCAGGTTGGAATTCTTGTCCATGATGATCAGTTTGGTAAACTTGTGTTAAATGTTCCTTATTGCATATTTCATTCTTAAACTATTCTGACATGCTCCTCTTTCTCCCTTTATTACTTTTGATAGATTCAACCAGCACAAACTTGACTAAGTCTACATAAGAGTTCGTAGCACTTCTGAATTCTTGGGTAGACGAAGACTTGCCTGACTATGAAAACACTCCAACCATTGACAGCGAGAGTGTGGCCCAATATTCTTAAGCTTTTGTCCGACATCCAGGCTCAGACAAATATGTCATCTTCAAATGGGGCACCGAGCTTCACCTTTGGGGCCAACCACTTGCCTCTTTCAAGCACTTTGATTCCCCATGAGGCCTGCCGGGCCATATGCGAGTGACTTTATTTTTGAGTCTGGTATTCTTCTCTTTATTAGCCCTACGTGCTTAATTCATTGATTTGGTTCTTTTTGTTTGGGCAACAGCAAATTTCACCATGAGAAAGTCTTTGAATGCTTCTAGGGCACTTGATGAGATGCCTTCTATGACGAAGTCTGGGTCACATGCGAGCTTACAGGATGTAGGGGCCACTATGAACAGTCTTTCGAATGTGAATATCGTCTATGGAGAAATATCTCTCTTGAAATTTTATCTTTTGAATCTTTCTTTAGGTGAGAGTCTAATTTTTCTTTCCATTTTTTTAGATGATTTGCCATTGGGGAACACTGTAGCACCCCAACTAGCGGAGGGAAAAGTCTACCGCCCGACCTCAGAGGTCGTTGAGCTCTCTGCGATGCAGGTTTATGGTCCAACGGTTTCATCATTGGAGGACTTGCAAGGTAGAACTTTCCAATCGTTGACTAATGCTGAGGTAAAGAGGAATGTTGCTCCTGAATCTATTTTGCTGATTGTTATTTAAGCTGCTGTGGAGGCCGAGGATGTGACCGGATTGGGTAATCTCCCTTTTCCCTTCTTTTTCCTTGTGCATTTTTTAAGTATCATTCCTCGTATAATTGAGATGATATCTTATTTCACATGAGAGGGTGAAATGGTCTGGCAGCTAGTGGTGACTTCCTTGATTGCCACGTATGGATCCTCAACAGCTAATGCTCCACTGCCTTTGTCTGAGAAAAAGGTCCCCAAAGGTGTGGAGTGACCCGAACCCATAATTTCTACTTCAGGTATAACAATCTAACTACGATGATGTGCCCTTTCCCCTTTTCTTTGTCAGTGCTTTATTTGAGTTTCCCTCCCTTTTATTTAATGCAGCTTCAACTAACATTGTAGAAGGAGCCTAGATTTCCCAAATGCTAAGGTTGAATGACTAGATAATTCAACCTAGATGCTCCATAGTTTGAATCTCTTATAGGAGTTGAAGTGGTTATCACTCTTATCAATACCCTTCAAAATTTGGTCCAACGAGAAGTTCTTTTCTCAGTTGAAGATATGCAGGATACGTTCAGGCGTCACACACAACACACGCAATCTTATTATATGATAGAATTACCCAAGGAGCCTTGGATGAATGACGTGAATAATGTTTGACATGAATTTTGTCATATTTGTGTTATCTAATAACAAAAGATGAATGCCTGGGTGAAAATTTAGCAACTGGAAAATATGATTTTAGACATGGGGCAGACATTGGCAACAAACACCATAAGGATGAACATTGTCTAAGACCATGGAGGCACATTGGCGGTAACCCACATCTAAAAATTGGTCTGGGTTGCAGAGCTTCGGTACAAAGCATAGGAGTTTCTCATTACATCACTGTGGGACACCGATGAAATGTGGATGGTACAAGCAGAAGTTAGAGCCCTTCTCCAGACCATTATCGATCTTGAAGATCGCATTTCTGATAGTAGAGCTGAGATTGTAAAGTTAAATAAGCACCTTTGATTTCTTTTTGCTCCTTTTTTGTTCTTGTGAAAATTCCACCCCCTTTTTTCTCTCCTTTGTTCAGCATTCATCATTTTTATGGTTTTCCCGAGGGTTTGTCTCGGGCTCCAATTTTGTTGATGAATGATAGCAATTGAGTTAATTAGTTGATAGAATTAATGAACTTGTTGTCTCTATCTTTGTTTCTTCTTCTTTTTTCCCTTTTTTTTGATCACCTTACTAACTTTAGCGCCCTTTCGAATTTTCACCAAAACTAGCCCCCTTTTACTTTTTTCAACGTGTCATTGCGGGTTTTCACATTGAGGGGTTACACATTTTTGCATGAGATGCCATTTCAGATTTTCACCTCAACCAAGTTAAGACCTTTTCGCCCTTAAGCAACCAACGAACCAGATGCCTAAGTATATTAGGGCATCTTTATTTTAAGCTCCATTTTATTATCTTCTCTTTTTTTTGTGTTGGTGGGACAAATGGAGTTTAGGATTTGAGTGGTTAATATTGGGAATGGCTTGACCTTTGGGATTTGGTAGCTGAGGATTAGAATTAGAGTTTAGCTTACCTTTGTGATTTGGGAGCCAATGAATGAGCTTAAAATTTGAAATTCGGTTGACCTTTGTGGTTTAGAGGCTAAAAAATTAGGTTTGGGATTTGAAGTTTGGCTGTCCTTTGTAGTTTGGAAGTAAAGAATTGAAATTGGAATTTAGAACTTGGCTAACCTTTGTGGTTTGAAAGTCAAGGCTTGAAATTGGGATTTGGGGATTTGACTAACCTTTGTGGTTTGGAAGCCAATGATTGAAATTGGGGTTTGGAATTTCGATTGTCCTTTGTTGAACCCCCTCCTTGAATGAATGTCTGAATATGATAGCTTTTGATGATAACCAAACACTATGTATATATATATATATATATTGTCTTTGCAGTGTTCTAGCATAAAGAGTCCTGAAAAGCTCAACATCCTATTGAGGTCTTGGAGGTAAGAAGGTTAAAGAACAACCTAAACGGGTAAGCCTTTTGAACTCAAATTGCAAGGCTACATCTAATTCATAATTTATGTCTTTACAGGACAAGGAACGTGCATAAGTGCTTAAGGAGCTCAAGGACGGTCGGTGAGATCCACTTCAACTTATTAGCCCTTGATCTTGTGGTTTGAAGTTCATTATTTTTGATCTCAAGGGTCATATTGGTTTGGGTCTTATAACTAAGCTTAATTGTATTGGGTTTCTCTTATTCATGTCTTAGCAACATTCCCTTTGTTGGCTTAAAACCAATCTTGGAACCCCTTGGCTTGAATCTTGGACTTAGAGTGTTTTTATTATTATTGTTGGAAGCTCAGGGACAAGGGTCGACCCCAAGGGTCGACCCCTGATGGCTTGAATTTAACACCCGACGGGTTCTTTTACCACAACTGCAAGGGTCGACCCCAAGGGTCGACCCCTGATCATGTTATTTAAAACCCGCACGGGATAGCCCCGAGGGTCGACCCATTGCTCCAGGACCCCTTAAACCTTTTTAAAGCCCTCACAACCCTTTCAGATACGGACCTAAGCCGTCATTTCGGACTTCCGTGCACATGCACCAAAAGTCATTCAAATCAAACCCAACATCCCTAAAACATTCCAGGATTTGTGGATCTGGTCTCTAGGGTGTCTTTGAACGTTCCAAGCTCTTTATATACATCATATTGGTAAATTAAGAGAAAGGAAAACTAGAGATTTAGATCATGTTCGATGCATTAAAGGTGAAGATCAAAGGGTTTTAACTAAGGATCTTGAGATTAAAAGGAGGTTGCATAGCTATTTTCAGAAGTTACTTAATGGAGATTCCGTCAATGATTTATCTTTAGAAGGTATCCAAGAGTCCACAATATTTGATAAATATCAATATTTCAGGCGTATTAAGATGTCAGAAGTGGAGGATGCTTTAAGAAAAATGAAAGTGGGTAAGGCCTTAGGACTAGATGGCTTACCTATTGAAGTATGGAAAGGCCTAGGAGATATTGATATTCAGTGGCTAACTAAATTTTTTAATAAAATTTTAAAGGAACGGAGAATGTCAGAAGTTTGGAGAAAAAGTGTTGTAGTTCCTTTCTATAAAAACAAAGGAGATATTCAAAGTTGTAATAATTATCGTGGAATTAAGCTTATGAGTCATACTATGAAACTTTGGGAAAGAGTAATTGAAAAACGCCTCCGATGTATGACTACTGTATCGGAAAATCAGTTTGGTTTTATGTCAAATAGATCTACTACAGAAGCTATTTTATTACTACGGCAGCTAATGGAGAAGTATAGAGAGATGAGAAAAGATTTGTATATAGTTTTTCTTGATTTAGAGAAGGCGTACGATCGAGTACCGAGAGAATTGATTTGGTGGACATTAAGAAAGAAAGGAATCTCTCAAGGATATGTTGATTTGATTAAGGATATGTACGACGGCGCTATTACTAGTGTTCGAACTATTGCTGGGGAGACTGGTGAATTTCCCGTTTCTATAGGTTTGCATCAAGGTTCTGCACTAAGTCCGTATCTCTTTGCCTTAGTTATGGATGAAGTAACTAAACAATTGCATGAGGATATCCCTTGGTGTATGTTTT
Organism: Amorphophallus konjac; assembly: GCA_022559845.1. Taxonomy (NCBI): domain Eukaryota; kingdom Viridiplantae; phylum Streptophyta; class Magnoliopsida; order Alismatales; family Araceae; genus Amorphophallus; species Amorphophallus konjac. Next base: position 50,034 of record JAHNEJ010003606.1, on the reverse strand, counting down.
TTGCAGATGATATTATTTTAATTGATGAGAGTATTGGTGCTCTAAATGCTAAGTTAGAGCGTTGGAGACTTGCCTTGGAGTCTAAAGGTTTTAAAATTAGTAGGAGTAAGTCAGAGTTTATGCACTGTAATTTTAGTAATGGGAGAGTGGTTCAGGAAGACATGGTTCTAATTGATGGACATAACATTCAGAAGAGTAGTAGCTTTCGATACTTAGGGTCTATCATACAAGATAATGGGGAGATTCATGATGACATTAAACATAGGATTAAGGCAGGCTGGTTAAGATGGAGAAGTGCATCAGGTGTCCTTTGTGATCGTCGTATGCCTGTGAAACTCAAAGGGAGGTTTTATAGAACGGCTGTGAGACCTGCTTTGTTATATGGTACCGAGTGTTGGGCAGTACGAAAGGAACACATCCACAAAATGTGTGTAGCAGAGATGAGGATGTTGAGATGGATGTGTGGCAAGACTAAGAAAGATAAGATTAGGAATGAGCGTATCCGTAAGGACTTAGGGATAGCTCCAATTGATAGTAAAATGAGAGAAAATAGACTCAGGTGGTTTGGACATGTGTGTCGTCGCCCTAACTCAGCGCCGGTTAAAAGATGTGACCAAATCTTAGTGGATGCTAGTAAAAGAGCTAGGGGAAGACCTAAAATGAGATGGTGTGATGTTATTAGGAAGGACATTAGTTTCTTGGGTTTAAATACGAATATTGCACTTGATAGAAATCTTTGGCGGAATAGGATTCATGTAGCCGATCCCAATTAATTGGGATAAGGCTCTGATGATGATGATGATGATGATGATTGGGGTATGAAACCCTAAGGGTGAGAGAGATCTAAAATTGTGTTATTGTTCTAACCTTTGTGAGTGCAGGTTCATAGCAGCAGCTCAAGGGGCTTCTTCCACCTTGATCTGAACCTGATTATGAAAAGAAGAAGCTTGAATCAAGCCTCCAAACCATCCCCAACAGGAAGCTGCGTGGGAAATCAAGATTGCAACACCAATCGTGCACCATTGCTCCAGTCTTCCTTCAAGATCAATCTTCCTCCTGCATAAGCACCAAACTATATTTGGAAAAGCAGAAAGGGGGAGCTCCAACCACGATAAATCATTCTTCACTCCTTATTCTCAGAATCATTTAGTTTGAACTTGAGCATTTGTTGTAAAACTTGAATCTGATTCTTGTGTGTGGTGTTCGTGTTCGGGAACACGAACGTGTGTGTGTATGTGTGTGGCAGCCCAAATCGGGTGCCGTGTGTGTGTGTTTGATGTTTTACATAGTGTGTGTGTGTGGCTCACTTCATAGTGAAGTCTTAATCCTCATGTGTGAGAGGTGGACGTAGGGGGCACATCAGTGAACCCGAACCACCTAAAAACTCCGTGTGTTGCTTGTGGTTTGATTTTCCGGATTCATTGTCGAGTGGGCTTCACGGTGAGTTGAGCGTACACCACTTCCTTCATCAAACACCTACCCTTATCCACACGCACTCACAAGTGTGATCATGTTCGAGTGAGGCCAAGTGTTTGTGTGTTTAATTAACAAAGTTTACACTTGGAAGAAATTTTTAATTGGCCAATCAATTCACCTCTCCCCTCTTGATTGCCACCGTTCGGGACTCAACATCCTTTGTGATTTGGAAGCCAAGATTCGACAATGAATTTGGACCTAGGGTTTGGCTGACTTTTGTGGTTTAGAAGCCAAGATTCGACATTGAATTTGGAGCTGGGGCTTGGCTGGCTTTTGTGGTTTAGAAGCCAAGGTTCAACATCGGATTAGGAATTGGGGCTTGGCTGACCTTTGTGGTTTAGAAGTCAAGGATTGAGTTTAAGGTTTTGATTTTGGAATCTAGACGACCTTTGTGGTTTGGAGGCTGAGGATTGTAGTTTGAAATTTGAGTATTCTGCGAGTTGCAATTTGGAGATGCATTTGTCACGGCGTGATAAAGGCATTTGAACAAAGGGTGTTCATGGTGATGCCTTACAATGATTGGTGGCAACAAAGTTCTTTTATTTTTTTTCTTTTTTTTTCACATTACCAATCTCAGTACCCTCTCGATTTTTTGGCGAGGTTGCCCCCCTTTAACTTTTTATGACGCGCCCTTGTGTGTTTTCACATTGAGGGGTTTCTCATGTTTACCTGAGGTGTCCTTTCAGATTGTCACCTCAATCAGGTTTTAGACCTTTTTGCTCTTATACATGTCTAGGATGGGAATGACTAAGTCTGCGGGGGCATCTCCATTTTAAGCCCCACATTTTTTTTAATCTTCACCAAGAAAGGAAACATCTTGCAATGATCGTTGTGTAAAGTCATGCACTGGTACATAATACAATTTCACGTGTTTACTATTAAGTGGAGGGAAATGATTTTCTCCTTCGTGGTCAATGACCATGTATGTGCCTCTATCATAGACTCATGTGATGACATAAGGCCCACGCTAGTTGGGTTGAAGTTTGCAGCTGGACTTGCCCACCATCACTTCTTTTTCTTTAACCATGATAAGGTTGCCCATTTTGAATATCCTTTGTCTTATCAGATTATCATACGCTGATGTCATTCAGGCTCGATATGCCTAGAGGTGTTTGTAATCTTCTAATCTTTTACCTTCCAAATTGAAAAGTTCTTCAAGTCTTCTTTCTTTTCGTCTTGTTCTTATCTTGGTAAATCGGTGTGCACGGCCACTCGATAGGATACCATTTCAATCTCCACGGGAATCATGACTTTTGCCCCATAGACTAGAGAGAAGGGTAAGCACCTAGTGGGAGTCTTGTAGACTGGCCGATATGCCCAAAGAGCTTCATATATTTTCTCGTCCCAATCTCTTTTGCAGTTGTTGACTATCTTGGCTAAAAGCTTGTAGAGAGTTTTATTGAATACTTCAGCTAACCTATTAGCTTGGGGATTGTAGACCATTGAGGTCCTCCTGTTGATGTGAAATTTTATAGCCAGTTAGTAAATGGTTTTATTTCTGAATGGGGTGTCGTTGTCTGACATAATTTGACTAGGGGAATCAAATTTGTATATAATGTGATGTTTGACAAATTGGGTAATGACCTCTCCTTTTACCTCCCGAAGTGGGATAGCTTCAGCCCATCGTGAGAAATGATCAATTGTGTCTATGATGATCTTGTAGCCTTTGGAGGATGGTGGAAAGGGAACCACAATGCCCATTCCCCACTCTGCAAAGGGCCATGTAAGGGTTGTGGGATGTAATGAATTAGGAGGCTTTCTTGGCTCGGGACTGAAGGTTTGACATTGATGACATGTACGTGCATATTGATTACAGTCCGCGTACAAAGTTGGCTAATAGAACTCTTTGAGTTTGATGTTATTCTTCATTTTGTCCCTTGCTTGATGGGCACTATACAACCCTTAGTGAACCTCGCACATTATTATTTTAGCTTCCGATGGTGAGAGACACTACAAAAGGATATACTTGTCCTTTTCATAGATGAGCCTATACAATTGGTCTTCGATTAGCTGATATGAAATTGCCCTCCGCACCAGTTGAACTCTTTGAGCCCAGTCTGGAGGGACCCAATATTTTTTTTACTTTGATAATTAGATGGCATCAATATTCTTCATCAATGATGTTGACCTCGTGAGATGTGAGGCCCGATTCCTCATTTAGGACACTTGGCATGAGCCTCTTGTGTATGATTGTTATATCGAGTTCTCCTTCGGGTGGAAACTTTATGGCAGAAGCTAAATTGGCCAAGACATCTGCCTAGGAGTTTTTACTTCTAGGGATATGACTCATTTCAAATAGGTAGAATTTCTCCTTATGGCTCATTACGGTGGCATGGTAAGGAATTAACTCTTGCTTTTAGACATCATAATCAACGATGACTTGCCGTATAATCAGCTGTGAGTCTCCGTAGACCTTGATACATTTGATGCTCATCTCCAGAGCTATTTGAAGTCTCACTATTAAGGCCTCATACTCTATTTCACTGCTGATCAATGGCTTCAAAAAAGCACATAAATTATGTAAAACCCCTCCTCGAGGAGTTACGAAGACTATGCTAGCCCCTAAGGTGAGGCTTGTAGTGCCATCATTCTTTTTGACTATTTGAGAAGCACTATCAAAATAGAGCTCCCAACATGACAAGTCAATTACGAGAGCATCCTCCTCTTTTTGTGGTGTGCCATCCTCAGTTTGATATTCTGCTCCTTGTTGGAGTGAGAGTGTTTCTTCACCAGGGACTTCATTGTTAAGAGGAGAGTCCATAGGGATTGGGTGTGCCACGAGGAACTCTGCCATTCCTTATCCTTTGATTGCTTTTTGCGGGATGAATGTGGTATCATATTTTATAAGGGGTAGAGCCCTTTTCCTAGCCTTCCAGATAATAGAAGTTGTTTAAGAAGAAATTTAAGTGGGTCAAACTTTAATATTAACTCCACCCGATGAGACAGAAGGTAATGCCTCAACTTCTTGACGATGAACACAAGTGCTAAACACACTTTCTCCATTAGAGACTAACGGTGTTCAGGGCCGATCAACTTTCTACTGAGATAATATAGCAGTTGCTCTTTTCCTTCTTCATTTATTTATGCTAGAAGGGCTCCCAAAGAAGCATCCATGGTAGCAATATAGAGTATAAATGACTTTCCTTTGACTAGTCCTCCCAACACCAGGGGAGTAAGTAGGTACTTTTTGATTTGTTCAAGCGTGTTTGGACACTCTTGGTCCCATATGAATGACGCGCCTTTCTTCATCACTTTGCCGAAGGGTCCACATCTCCCGGAGAGGTGGATATTAATCGACTAATATAGGTTAGCCTTCCTTGGAGAGACCTCAGATCAATTGTGTTTCTACGAGGGAGCAACTCCTGAATTGCTTTGATTTTATCGGGGTCTATTTCTGTCCCTCGATACTTGACGATGAAGCCAAGAAACTTACCGCTTGAAATGCTGAAGGCGCACTTCATCGGGTTCATTTTGAATTGATATTGACAGTCTTTCAAAAACTTGACGCAGATCAGCCAGGTGATTTTCCCACCTTTTGGTTTTGACGACCAAGTCATCAACATAGCACTTGACCAAGTTGTGGAGCATTTCATCAAAATTTGGTCATTGCCCTTTGGTAGGTGGAGTTGGCATTCTTCAAGTTGAAAGGCATCCTTTTGTAATTAAAAATCTCTTTAGGGGATTGAAAGGCCGTATGATTTTTGTCATTGATGGCCATGCGGGTCTGGTTGTAGCCTAACAATCCGTCCATAAAAGATAAGACTTCATGTCCCGTGTTCATATCAAATATGGTTTCAATAATCTGGACTAGAAAGTCATCTTTCGGGCATGCTTTGTTCAGGTTCGTATAGTTGATGCAGACTTGGACTTGGCCATTCTTTTTCCTTACTAGGACTATATTAGTGAGCCAAATTGTATATATGTAGGGCTCTATGAAGTCCATGAGCTTATCAACCTCGAGATTTACTTTTAAGTTCTAACTTGTGGCTCATATGCCTTTAAGGCTGCTTAACTAGTTTGACCGTGGCGAGTATTGCCAACTCATGTTTGGCCACGGAGGGTTCCAACCCAGGCATTTCTTTGTAAGTCTAGGCGAAATAATATTTAAACTCTAGCAAGAGCTATTTATATGCTTCTCTTTTTTCTTCATTGAGGGCACTGATGCAAATTGGTCAGGGGTCCTCCGCCTCTTCGAGGTTGAGCTCGATCAATTCGCCCACAGTTACTTGTTCACCATCTTCAAGTTCCTGCGGAACTGGCTATAGATCGATGAAGTCCCTCTTATCGTCAAAATCAGCAACATTGACATTATAATATTCAAGATTATTGATGACGGACAACCAAGTCTGCTCATCATGGCCACCAGGCGCCTCTTACCCTTGTTGTTCATTTATGGGGAGGACGGATTCCTCGTCAGAGTTTGAGCTACTAGAGGAGGGTAGCAACCCTATGACGTTGACAGAATAGTGGATGCATTCTGTTTCATTCGTATTCAAGATGGAATCAGATTTAGCCCAAAGTTCATCTAGGGCCTCCTCGTATTCCGATCTCTCGATTGGCTTTAGATCTTCATCTCCAAAATAGAATATTAAGGGAAGTAATTATTTCTTCTTTCCTCGGCAGCATTGCCCTACCTTGATTTGCTTATTTGGTCCACATTGGGATCGTGGTGTCAGAGACTCCCCTTTTATAGACGATGGAGCTCGGACACCTTTTCTGGCCAACCTTGGTTTTAGAGTGTTCCTCCAACCTTTTTGATGAATGGCCCACTGAATTAACCTCTCTTTAGAGGCTGCGGGGGAAGATAACCTCAGATTTTTTCCCTTTTCTACTAAGGAGCCATCGGAGTTGGCTTCGGTCTCCACTTGATTACCGGGAGAGGGTGATAACCCGATGACGTTGACGGCACAATAGACTTTAAAGTCTACCTCTTGGTCATAATCGAGCCCTCTTGTATCCTTTTTGGAGAATGGAGGTTGCTCCCGAACTTGTGATGGATACCACAACTGTCGGAAGTAGTCGAGCTGGGAGGTCTCTTGTATTCGTGGAATATTCTATTTTTGGCACATTTCTTTGATATGTTTAGGCATCGTGTCCATGTCTTGAACGAACTCGGGAGTATTTTTGGGCATATCGATCCAGCCGAAATCGTTATCGGGGGCTCAAGGGACCAAGTCTCCCTTGTAGAAGATAATTGGCTTGATAACCTTGTTCTTTTTCTTACTTTCCCTCCTTTGATATGTGACTATGAAAGTCTTTAGTTGTTTGACTTTATGTTCTTCCCTCTTAAAGGGTAACTGCATGCATGTGGCAGGTAGTGAGATGCTCTTGTTGATGGCTCGACTAATGAGATTGATTCTAAAATTTATCTCCCGTCTTTCAGGATGAGTTGGCTTAGCATTGATGGTGTCGGCTTGAAGATTCAACATGTGTAGTCTGGTGATGTCCTCGTTTGTCACGAAGAACTCTTCTGCTTCATCTTCTTCCTCAGAGAAAACCTTCTATTTGCCCTTGTCTTTCATTTTGCTAGGAGGCTCAATAGTGGACTCCACGAAATATAATTGAGCATCCGTCGGGTCTTAATTTTTTTTGAAAGGTGACTTGGAGGCCACAATTCATTATAAGAAGGCAAAAGAGGTACACAAAATGTAGCCCCTAAAAGGCCAAAAAGGGGAAAAGAGGGCCATCTACCAAGAAGGTAGTGCCTCAAGCAAAAGAGAAAGAACCCATGAAACCCAAGAAAACTTAATAGACAGATTATAAGATGAGTTTAGCCCAACCTCCTAATCTGGATACAATAAAGCTTGTTGGATAAGAGCCCCTCTCACTCTGAAATGCCATTCATGAAGGCATTTAATACAATTGTGAATGATAAGGGAAGGATGACTAAATTATTCCCTGAACAAACAAATGATTATTTCTCTCCTTCCAGATTAACCAAAGTATAACCGCAAGACATTGCCACCATAGATCCTTCTCTTCATGAACTGGGTTAAGGTTCATCCAATCTGTCATCCAGTCTTCCATGCAAGAGTCCTTGATCATGGTAATAGATAAGGTCTTGAAACATTGCTGCCAAACAGTCTGAATAATGTCACAATTTATAAATTAATGATCCATAGACTCCACATAGCAGCCACAGAGAAGACACTAAATTTAGATATCAAGTTTGAATCTTTATATTCTATCGGCGGTTGCAATTCTCCTCCAAGCAATCTTCCAAAAAGAATATTTTGATTTTAATAGGGAATTTATTCTTCCACACCTACTTATATCAAGTGACTTTTCCTCCCCCTTGAGTCAAAATTTGAGCGACTGATCTCACTCTCACACTAAATTTCCTTTATTTATCCCATTTCCATCTTCTGACATCTCTGGCTCCCCGAATAACATGTATACTGTCTAGCAGTTGAGAGAACAGAAGGAATACTTGCCACTTCACCTCACATAAGTTTATTTGGATTCAATGATGTTTCATACGGGATGCTCTTCAAATTGAGAGCACAGAGAGTGATTATCCGAACTCCCTTCCTACATGCAATGTAGCATCCCGTATAAATATATATATATATAAATAATATTTCCCAAACAAAAATATATTAGATAAACTCTAGATTAAGTAAGAAGTTGGAACACGTAGTTATCATATGTAAAGAGTATTCACTTAACAAGTGGCTTCCTAGTGTAGTTGGTTAAGTAACTTATCTTTCAACTCAATGACTAGGGTTCAAATCTTAGCATCTACAATTTACTTTTTGTGCCAAATAATTATATACGATAGGCTAGCAATACAAGACCCCCCTCCAGGCTTGTGATTTTTTTGACAAACCTGCGTTGGCATCTGTCCTTTTCATACGTGAATAGTGCCATGAATAGTATCACTTTTTATTTAAAAAGAATTTTTCAAAAAAAAATTATATGTAAAAATAGAGAAAAATATAAGGATCTTATCCATGAAATTTCATTAACTAACTCCATCAAATTTTAAAGATAAAAATCATGAAAGTTAAGTGGGAAGTTTAAAATAAATAAATCACCCTCTCATAGGAGCTACAATCCACCAGACAACCTTTCGATTTCCTTATCCCCAACAGCCTGTATAAGCTGGCATTCCACTGAGATCCGATTTTCACGGATCTTGTTTCCCCTCTTGCCAACTCAAATCTTATATTATACTCCTAACGAAGCAAACCTTCGTTGGCTAGAAGGCTTGCTGTTGAGAAGGGGAGACACTTCTGAAGGGTTGCAGAGAAGGGAAGAGTTGCTTCTTCCATTTGCTACAACTACTGCCACTTCACAGAGGTAGGTGTTCTCAACTTTTAACTAAACTAGTAGCTAATCTAGGATGATTAGTCTAGGCATTTAGTCTTAGGCTCATTTCCATGCGATATTTAGTGTTTATAAAGCATGTGTTAGCTTAAATCTAGGATGATTAGCATGTATTAGTTTCATACCTAAGTTAATTAGCATGTATTAGCTTTATACCCAGAATAATTAGCATGTATTAGCAAGTATTAGCAAGTATTAGTCTCATACCTAGAATAATTAGCATGTGTTAACTTAAATCTAGGATGATTAGCATGCATTAGCTTCATACCTAAGATAATTAGCATGTATTAGCAAGTATTAGCATGTATTAGTCTCATACCTAGAATAATTAGTATGTGTTAGCTTAAATCTAGGACGATTAGCATGTATTAGCTTCATACCTAAGATAATTAGCATGTATTAGCCTTATACCCAGAATAACTAGCATGTATTAGCAAGTAGTAGTCTCATACCTAGAATAATTAGCATGTGTTAGCTTAAATCTAGGATGATTAGCATGTATTAGCTTCATACCTAAGATAATTAGTAAGTATTATTCTCATACCTAGAATAATTAGCATGTGTTAGCTTAAATCTAAGATGATTAGTATGTATTAGCCTCGTACCTAAGATAATTAGCATGTAGTAGCCTTATACCCAAGATGATTAGCATTGATTAGCATGTATTAGCTTCAATCTAGGGTAGTTGGCATGTATAGCTTCATATCCATACGATATATCCGTCTAAAGCAAGTTTTATCATGTTTTTACGTAACTTATTAGTTTAACTAATTTGTTAACATACATAATTAACATGTTAGTTAATCTACTAACTAATTAGCATACCTAATTAATCTGTTAGGAAGCCTATCTAGAAACATTGTCTCCATTTAGTTCCTTTAAAAATGAAAACTTGTATGATACGTCATGTTAAAAATTTGATATTTAAGCAACTAAAGCATGAAACGAGTGCATAAATAAAGATCCGATTTTCACGGATCTTGTTTCCCCTCTTGCCAACTCAAACCTTATATTATACTCCTAACGAAGCAAACCTTCGTTGGCTAGAAGGCTTGCTGTTGAGAAGGGGAGACACTTCTGAAGGGTTGCAGAGAAGGGAAGAGTTGCTTCTTCCATTTGCTACAACTACTGTCACTTCACAGAGGTAGGTGTTCTCAACTTTTAACTAAACTAGTAGCTAATCTAGGATGATTAGTCTAGGCATTTAGTCTTAGGCTCATTTCCATGCGATATTTAGTGTTTATAAAGCATGTGTTAGCTTAAATCTAGGATGATTAGCATGTATTAGCTTCATACCTAAGTTAATTAGCATGTATTAGCTTTATACCCAGAATAATTAGCATGTATTAGCAAGTATTAGCAAGTATTAGTCTCATACCTAGAATAATTAGCATGTGTTAGCTTAAATCTAGGATGATTAGCATGTATTAGTTTCATACCTAAGATAATTAGCATGTATTAGTAAATATTAGCATGTATTAGTCTCATACCTAGAATAATTAGTATGTGTTAGCTTAAATCTAGGACGATTAGCATGTATTAGTTTCATACCTAAGATAATTAACATGTATTAGCCTTATACCCAGAATAACTAGCATGTATTAGCAAGTAGTAGTCTCATACCTAGAATAATTAGCATGTGTTGGCTTAAATCTAGGATGATTAGCATGTATTAGCTTCATACACAAGATAATTAGCAAGTATTATTCTCATACCTAGAATAATTAACATGTGTTAGCTTAAATCTAGGATGATTAGCATGTATTAACCTCGTACCTAAGATAATTAGCATGTAGTAGCCTTATACCCAAGATGATTAGTATTGATTAACATGTATTAGCTTCAATCTAGGGTAGTTGGCATGTATTAGCTTCATATCCATACGATATATCCGTCTAACGCAAGTTTTATCGTGTTTTTACGTAACTTATTAGTTTAACTAACCTGTTAACATACCTAATTAACATGTTAGTTGATCTACTAACTAATTAGCATACCTAATTAATCTGTTAGGTAGCCTATCTAGAAACCTTGTCTCCATTTAGTTCCTTTAAAAATGAAAACTTATATGATACGTCATGTTAAAAATCTGATATTTAAGCAACTAAAGCATGAAACGAGTGCATAAATAAAGATCTATAATCCTTACAGTTTTCTCTATCTATCCATGTCATCAGTTTTACCTAAATAAACTTAAATCAAAGGTTAATACCCTAGCTTAATCAAAGATTAATACCTTGAGCCATTTTGAGAAGATTTGAACTGCAGAGTCGACCTTGCCAGTTCACCGCGTTGACGCGATGAACGACAGAGTCGACCCTGCCTGTTGACAGGGCCGACCCTGCCTGTTGACAGGGTCGACCCTGCTTGTTCACCGCGTTAACGCAGTGAACGGCAGAGTCGACCGTGCCTGTTGACAGGGTCGACCCTGCCTGCTGGCAGAGTCGACCCTGCCTGTTGACAGGGTCGACCCAGCCTGTTCGCAGGGTTGACGCGATGAACTGCAGGGTTGACGCGATGGACTGCAGGGTTGACGCGATGAACTGCTGAGTCAACACAACTGGCTCATTGCGTTAACCTGATCGTTAGGCTTTCACTTTTGCCATCTCCACTGATAGATGTCAGCCTGAGAGGTGATATTTAACTCCTGACAGGGTCCTCTCAACCCTGTATAATTTCCAGGAAGGGCATCCCACAGTGAGGGTGTCGTTTCTAAAATTGTCAGGTGGCCCATAAGGCACCTCTCTTATCTAATTTTTCTCCGTGTATCAAACGTTACTGGTTTCCACTCCTAGTTCATCCCTACACATCAATGCGCCCTTGGATTCCATTCCATAATTCCACCTTATATATCATACTGGTCAAACCTTGAAATTCCCTATTGGCTATAAATGAGAGTGGATGTCAACAAACATGATTAATGCTGTGCATATAGGGCCTGGTCTGGTCCTGGGAGGAGCACCCGAATGTACTTGTGCCCATGGGAGTTTATTGACCACGGTGTTTGGCATTACACCGGAGTACTTGCTTGCTAGGCTTTAGACATTCCACTCATTCTCGTGATATTACTTGATTGATTTGACTTGAGACCCGCAGAAGGGTAAAGTTTTGCTTGAATGAAAATGATAAATAGCCAATTCCAATTTTACATGCTTAAATTTATATTACTTTCTATTACTTGCTTGACATGAGTTCTAACTCTCTTGGAAAGATTTTCGTTAATTCCAGTTATTACTTGCTTGAATCTCTTGCTATTGCTGCATTGAAGTTGGAATCCTTATACTCTCACTTGTTATTCCTTCACTGCTCTTGTCGATTTTTACAATCCTTGATATCTACTCATCTACATGCATAACTTTACTGATATTAATCGAACTTGTAAACCACTTAAAGCATGTTAAATCTTGAGATGTAATTCCTACTGAGCGATTCGCTCATCTAATTATTTTTCTAACCTTTTCAGGTAGTTTGGATATTGGACAGAACACGGAAGGGGATGAGTCTGAGTGATGAGTGTAGAATGGAGTCATCAATTGTCATGTTAATTGTGATGTCCTTTGTGTTATTGTATTAGTTCACTTATGTCAGTTGTATCAATTCATCTATGGCATTTGTATTAGTCAACTTGATTAGAACTGCTTAAGATTTGAAGCCTAGTCGTTTGACTCTGGGAACATATGTATTTATCCTTTGATTAGTTGTGACAATTGTCAGCTCGTACTATTTGTATTAATTTCGAGTTAAAGCTTAGTTATTTGCGCACTCTGATATTTACAAGATTGACACGATCTATATAGACATGTCACGCTTCTGGGTAATCTTCCGCGCTCGGGGCGTGACAGTCTTCGTGGTATCAGAGCCTATGTTTTCAAACCTAGGGAACAAAAAAAAAATAAATGGTTAGAAATTGAAATCTAAGTAAAAACTTGAGTCCAAGGATGGGTAAAACTCAAGTTCAAGGATAGATATACCTTACCGGGTGAGATGGATAGAGCCATGGGTTAAGTTCTAAAATGACTTTCGACCTTACAAGTAAATCTGATCTTTATCATACTTAACTCTTTTGTAGGATCATGGCTGCGGAAAGAGCACAATGGCGAGAGATGCAACGCACCGTGCAAGGCCTCACACAGGCACTACAGCAAGTGGTCCAAGGTGGAGCAAATCGTGGAGCGGGAGATCTCCACCGAAGTTTCCGTAACATGAACCCACCGAGGTTCATGGGTTCGTCTGACCCCGAGGATGCCGAGAATTGGCTAAAGGAGATGGAACGAATCTTCCGTGTGATGCAACGCGCGGATGAAGAGAAGGTTTTACTTGCCGTATTCCAACTAGAGCGGGACGCTCGATGCTGGTGGGAATCCATAGAAGCAACACTGCCAGAATACCATGTCACATGGGATGAATTCACGGAGCATTTCAACAAGTACTTCTCCGATCATATCCAGGAAAAGAAAGCCACGGAATTCGCCGTTCTAAAACAACGGGGCTTGAAAGTGGCTGAGTATGAGGCCCAATTCTCCAGATTATCTAGGTATGCACTCCACTTGGTGTGTACGGAAAAGATGAAGGCGAGAAGATTCCTCAACGGGCTTCGGCCCCATTATATCACACAACTTATCCCGATGGACATCCAAGTCTATTCGGAGATGGTTCGGCGTGCTCAACTGCTGGAAGACGCCATCGAATTATCTGAGAGAATCCGAGGAAGAGACAAGAAGGAACCCGTCACAAGCCCGGGAAAATTCAAACAATCCTTCAACAAGAAGCGATTCTTCATGGGAGGGGAGCCCTCTAAGGCGAAGAAATTCCAGAAGAATGACAGACCATTCTCCACCACCACACCATCAAAGGAGATTTGCAAGTATTGTGATAAAGCTGGTCATAAGACCGAGGAATGCTGGAGAAAGTTAGGAGCTTGTCTTCGATGTGGGAGCCGAGAGCATCGAATCCCAGATTGCCCACTGATGAAGGAACAAGACACCAAAGACGAGAAGCGTCCGGTAAAGAAACAAGGCAGTCTGCAAGCTCTCCAAGAGACGGAACCCACTAAAGGTGGAATTGTGGAAGGTACTCTCACTATTTGTTCAAAAACTGCTCAAGTTTTATTCGATACCGGAGCAACTCATTCATTCGTTTCCAAGAACTTTGCTGCTTCATTTTTTAAGAAACATGAACAGTTAGATTTGGTCATATCTACACCTCTTGGGAATGAGTCTGATATCACTTATCACTATCCAAACTGTGAAGTGATGGTTAAGGGAAATAATTTACCTGCTGACCTGATATGTCTAGATATAAAGGGTTATGATGTCATACTAGGTGCCGACTGGCTATCCACATACCAAGCAACTATAGATTGCCGGCATGGCAATGTAACTTTCGTAGATTTCTCAGAGCTAGTTTACAATAGCCATCGGAGTAAATCACTTCTTATATCAGCACTCCGAGCTAGTAAACTTATGAATAAGGGATGCATGACTTTCATAGCATTCGTGACTGCCACGGAAGTCGAGAAGGTTAAACTTGAAGACATCCGTGTAATTCGGGATTTTCCTGATGTTTTTTCAGAAGATTTAACTGGCTTACCCCCGGAAAGGGAAGTGTCGTTCACAATCGACCTTGTCCCTGGTGCTCGTCCTATTTCCAGGGCACCATACAGAATGTCCCCTGCTGAGCTGAAGGAACTAAAAGAGCAGCTAATGGAGTTATTGAACAAGGGTTTCATCAGGCCGAGTACTTCCCCATGGGGAGCACCCGTGCTATTCGTCAAAAAGAAGGATGGATCGATGAGATTATGCATAGATTATCGGCAGCTAAATCACCTTACAATCAAGAACAAGTATCCACTGCCAAGGATTGATGAGCTGTTCGATCAACTATCTGGAGCTTTATATTTCTCCAAGATTGATCTTCGTTCTGGTTACCACCAATTGAAGATCAAAGAAGAAGACATTCATAAAACTACATTCCGAAGCAGGTATGGGCATTACGAATTTACTGTTATGCCTTTCGGACTAACAAATGCCCTTGCAGCTTTTATGCAGTTAATGAATAGCATATTCAGGCCCTATTTAGACCAATTATTGTGGTCTTTATTGATGATATTCCGATCTATTCAAAGACCGAAGAGGATCATGAAGAACACCTCAAGAAGGCATTGCAGATATTAAGGGGAAACAAGCTATATGCCAAATTCAACAAATGCGAGTTTTGGCTCGAGGAAGTATCCTTCTTGGGCCATATCATTTCGAAGAACGGAATTGCTGTTGACCCATCAAAGGTCGAAGCCGTGAAGAACTGGGAACGACCCACAAATGTAACTGAGATTCGGAGCTTCTTGGGTCTAGCTGGTTACTACCGGCGTTTTATAAAGGACTTCTCCAAAATTGCTGTTCCCCTGACCAGGTTAACCCGCAAGGAAGTGCCTTATGAGTGGAAGGAAGACTGTGAAAAGAGTTTCCAAACTTTGAAGGATCTCTTGACCACTGCTCCAGTCTTATCATTACCAATGGAAGGAGAAAAATACGAGGTATATACCGATGCTTCTGGTATTGGCCTCGGATGTGTATTGATGCAGAATGGGAGAGTCATTGCATACTCTTCCTGACAATTGAAGAAACATGAAGAGAACTACCCAGTTCACGACTTAGAACTGGCCGCAGTAGTATTCGTTTTAAAGATCTGGAGGCACTATCTCTACGGAGAACAATTCACTGTCTACTCCGATCATAAAAGTCTCAAGTACTTATTCTCCCAAAAGGAGCTGAACATGCGGCAAAGCTGTTGGCTCGAGTATCTCAAGGATTTCGACTTCACTATACAGTACCATCCTGGTAAGGGTAATTCCGTAGCTGATGCCCTTAGTCGAAAGCCGAGAACAATATTGGCCAACTGCATGATACAAGAATGGAAACTGCTAGAGAAATTCTCTGAGCTTGATATCAGCACAGATGAGAAGAACATGTGTATTATTCTATCTCATATGAGCCTACATCCAGATTTGCTACCTGAAATCAAGAAGTTACAAGAAGAGGATCCCTCGCTGTAGACACGCCATTTTTAACATTTCTGTGAGTAAATTTCATATTATGCTACGATGCCCCAAAGTGACTTGCGCATTTGATTCATGCGGGTGATTAATCATCTTTGCTTTGATGACTTAACAAGTCTATACATTCAAGTCTATACGTTGCAACAAGTCTATACATTCAAAGTCTATACATCCCAAAGTCTATACACTCCCACTTAACCAAAGTCTATACATTCAAAGTCTATACATCCCAAAGTCTATACACTCTCACCCAACCAAAGTCTATACATCCCAAAGTCTATACATTCACACCCAACCAATCCCAAAGTCTATACACTCCCACTTAACCAAAGTCTATACATTCAAAGTCTATACATCCCAAAGTCTATACACTCCCACCTAACCAAAGTCTATACATCCCAAAGTCTATACATTCCTAATCAACTAAAGTCTATACATTCCCCCCAAAGTCTATACATTGGGTTCACAAAGTCTGTACATTGGCATCCTCAAGTCTATATGTTCCTATCTTTACCTACGTTACAAAGTCTATACATTGACTTCACCAAGTCTATACACTCATCCTCAAAGTCTGTACATTCGATCTTCAGCAAGTCTGTACATTCAAAGTAAAGATGTCTGATGTGACACGACCTTGGACTTAGGCAAACAAGCACAATTAAGCATTCAAATGGGCCTTAATGGGCCACCGCTCTCCCGTCGCACTCTATACCCGGAGTGACTTGGCGATGCCAAGAGTGAATTATGGGAATGGGCCCTTGCTGGTAGAGGGCCAGCAAGGCCAAGGATCGACTTCCCAAGGGTGGATGCCCAATTCAATTGGGGCCGACAAAGTGCACAAGGGCACCGGTTCACACTATCCCACGGCGACCACTCTTAAGTCGTGGACTTGAGGATCGGGCGCTCCTCACAATTTCAGTGGTGCATGAATCAAATATTGAAAGAGCAACACTAATTGAGCAAGGGAGAGGCACTTACTCGACCGGTTTGAAGAAACCGGTCCCGGTCGGAGACGAGGGCGAGCGGGGAGGCGGTGGTTCCCCACACGCCGCGGCGGTGTCGCTTGACCTGTCCAAACCAATGACAAAACTACACCTCACGCAGGAGAGGGGATCTTGGGGTAGGGGTTAAGGTCTTACATTCAAACACTACCACCACGCAGGGTGGGGCCTTCAGCCGGCCAAGCGGGGTGGGGATATCGGACCGAAATGAAGAGAAATGGGAAATTAGGGAACTTGCAGCTGCAGTCTAATTTCTGGACAGAAAGTCGCTGTGCCGGCTGCCTCGAACTCGTACGGACTCCAAATTGAGTGCAACCACCTTCTAAAGCTTCCTGACTTGAAAGGGAAGATCCAGAATTTTTGGGGATGCTCAGAGGGTCGGAGGTGGCCGCACCAGCAACAGGAAGGAGACTCCTCTGTCTGGCCGCAGGTTCAGTCTGGACTGGAACAGCAGATTGTGGAGGTCACTGTGCGCCCTCCCGAGCTCCGATCAGCACAAAACTGGCGGCATTGTCTTCGTGGTTGAAGTAGCTTTCAGCAAGAGGTGACGGGGCTGCATTCAGAGATCGAGGGCGGTCGGTGTACCCTGAAGAGTGGGCACTGGTCGGAGTAGTCAGCAGGAAACAGAACTGGAGAGCTCGGGGGAGAAAATTCGTAACTCCTTCCTCCGGCAGCCAAACAAGGTTCTGTTTCTTGATCTTGGAAGAGGACTGGAAGAGGGAGAACTTTGATGAAGGAACTTCAGCCTGAATCCGCTGGGGTTCGTCGTGGCAGAATGTTCTCTCAGCCTCTGGTCCTGGATGAAGATCTCTCTGCGCAGTCGTGGGAGAATGGCTTCTACGGTTGGCCCCAACCTCGGAATGAGTTGATTCCACCTCGCCTGCGAAGAAGACAGAGGGACCTTTCCAGCAATGTAGGCTACGACTACAGGATCACCAGGATGAAGCCATGGGTGACGCTGCAACAGGGGTTGACTTGCTGGTCTGCATAGCTCCAATCTGCAAGAAGAAATGAGAGGGAGGGGTGGCTTCTTTGGTGGAGGAGAAGTGAAGGGGTGGCCTAAGGATGAATGGGGTTCTTGTGGGGTGGAGTGGGGAGCTATAGGGGCTGGAGAATGAGGGGGGGAAATGGCTGAGAGCAGGGGTTAGCAGGTGGAGGAGGAGGATGAGGATGTGAGAGAGGGAATGGGGAGTGGAGGGGGGCGAACTTGGCTTGGGGGAGGGTAATGGAAGGGGGCGGCCAAGGCAAGTGGAGGGAAGGGATTTCAATTTTTGAAATGGCCTTGGAAGGTGGGGGATTATGTGGGAAAGTGGGATGCTTGTATTGGAATGGGGGAGATTTGGTTGGGAGGTGGAGAAAGGTGTTGGAATGGGGAGACTTCTACCTAGGAACTAGGAGGTGGAGTAAAGGAGGCCATGGGGAAGTGGAGGGCATTAAAGGAGGTGGGTGGTGGTTGGGAGTTGAAGGGGAAGAGAGGAGAGAGAGAGGGGGGCGAACCCCTTAGGGGAGGAGAGAGATGAGAGAGAGGGGGGGTAAGGGAATCACTCCCTAGGGCATCTCACCCTTAACTAAGTGGAATCTCTCCAAATTGGACACAAGAGTAGACTTAACTCAAAAGGATTTTGATCATTCATTAACTTCAAATGAGGGGAGTGGGGTCCTATATATAGGCAACCCACTCTTTACAATAAGTCCCTGACAAAATAAACAACTACAAATAACCAAGGGGGGGTGGGAGTGCTAATGGGCCTAGCCCAACGAATGGGGCCCAATAGCCACATTAGACAGCATGATGATATAAAAACATAGGAAAATAAGTGCTAGACCAAGGGAAATGACTCAAATAAAATGGAAATACATCAAAATAACTCAAAGGAAAGCTACAAAATGGATAAGGGGCCTTTATAGAGTGAGGCCCAAACTCAACCAGCTCCCGAGTGTGAAGAAGTGGACCCGAGCCAAAGGGAGTCGTGGGTGATGCCTCCATCAAATCCCCTGGGCCGCGAAGAGCTCGACTCCGTCGAGTAAGGGTCCGTCCGGCTAAGGTACTGCTCGAGGAGGTCCGGATCCAATCACTGGAGGTCCTCCCGACTCACCCATGAGTCGTCCGACGGAGGCCGATCCTTCCACCTGACGAGATAGCGCTCATATACCTTGCTCCGGGTGGTAGTGATTTGCTCATCCAATATTCGTTCAATGCGATCGCGCTGAGCTCTCTTGGCTAGTGGACTCTTCTCACAGGTGGGTGCTCTCTCAAGGGAAGGAGTAGGCTCAATCTCCTCACTAGGTCTCACCGTGGGGCCCTTGTAAGACACTAAGTCGGCGACATTGAATGTAGGACTTACCCCATAATCCTCGGGGAGATCTAACTCATAAGCATTTGCACCAACGCGCCTCAAGACCTGGAAGGGCCCAGTCCCACGTGGTCTCAACTTGGAGTTGGCTCCTGGGGAGAGCCTCTCCGTCCTTACCATCACAAAGTCACCCACTTGGAACTCTAAGTGACGCCGGTGAGAATCGGCCAACCTTTTATACGCCTCATTTTTCATGCCAATGTGCTTGCGAATTTCCTCATGCAATTCCCTAATATGTTGTGCAAAAGACTCTGCAGAAATGGACACTCTAGCATGCTGGGGAAGGGGAATGAGGTCGGATGGCTTTCTTGGTTTGTACCCATGCACGGCTTCAAATGGACTCATCCCTATTGACTTATTGATGGAATTGTTGTATGCAAACTCAGCCTGTGGTAAGATGAGATCCCAATTTCCTGGCCGATCCTCAACAAGACACCTAAGGAGGTTCCCTAGACTCCGGTTGACCACTTCAGTTTGGCCATCTGTTTGGGGGTGGTAGGCAGTGGAGAATTTGAGGAGGGTACCCATCATGTGCCAAAGAGTCTTCCAAAAATAGCTAGTGAATTTGACATCCCTATCGGAGACTATGGTCTTGGGTAGCCCATGGAGGCGGACTACCTCATCAAAGAATAACCTGGCTATATGGGAGGCATCGGAGGTTTTGTAGCATGGGATGAAGTGGGCCATTTTGGAAAATCTATCAACCACCACATAGATGAAGTCATGCTTCCTAGTGGTCTTGGGTAAGCCTAGCACAAAGTCCATACTCAAATCTTGCCATGGCCGGTCGGGAATGGGAAGTGGGGTGTATAGGCCGGTGTTTTGCTTTACCTGTTTGGCCGAAGCACATGTGCGACATTGACCCACTATTTTGCCTACATCCCTTTTGAGGCTTGGCCAATAAAATTGACTCTCAACTAAGGCAATGGTCTTGTGGACCCCAAAATGACCGGCTAGCCCTCCGGCATGTAATTCCCAAACCAAGAAGTCTCGAAGAGAGGTCCGAGGAATGCAAAGTCTTGGCCCCTTGAAGAGGAACCCATCCTCTAAAATAAATTCCTCATGCTCCTTGCTAGAATGAGTGGTTAAGTTAGCATAGATTTGCCCAAAGTCGGGGCAACTAGGGTACTCATCCTTGACCTTGTCAAAGCCAATCACTTCCACTTGGATAGTGGATAACAAGGACATCTTCCTACTAAGGGCATCCGCGGCCTTATTCTCACTCCCGGCCTTGTGTTTGATGACAAAGGTGTAGGATTGGATAAACTCAACCCATCGGGCATGTCGGGCATTCAACTTTTGTTGGGAGTTGAGGTATTTGAGGGCCTCATGGTCGGAAAAGATGACAAACTCGTTGGGAAGCAAGTAATGTCTCCAATGTCGGAGGGATTGGACCACGGCATAGAACTCCTTGTCATAGGTGGAGTATCTAGTCCTAGCATCACATAGCTTCTCACTAAAGTAGGCGACTGGGTGTCCCTCTTGACTAAGAATCCCTCCTATCCCTATCCCGGATGCATCACAAGTGACCTCAAAGACTTTGGAGAAATCGGGAAGGCATAGGACCGGGGCTTGGGTCAACTTTTCCTTAAGCTCTAGGAAGGCTTTAGAGGCGGCTTTGGTCCAAACAAAGGTTCCTTTCTTGAGACAATCAGTTATTGGGCCGGTGATAGTGCTAAACCCTCGAATGAATCTCCTATAGAATGTGGCCAACCCATGGAAACTCCTAACCTCATGAAGGGTGTGGGGCTCCGGCCAATCTAGAATAGCTTGGACCTTGTCGGGGTCCATGGAGACTCCTTTGGTTGACACCACATATCCTAGGAAGGTGATGGTAGTGGTCATAAAATGACACTTCCCTAGGTTGGCAAATAAGCTTTCTTGCCGGAGGACGGTGCAAACTTTCCTAAGGTGGTCAAGGTGGGCCTCTTGGGTTTGGCTATAGATGAGAATATCATCAAAGTATACCACTAGAAAGTTCCCAATGAAAGGCCTAAGTGCTTCCGTCATAAGACGCATGAAAGTACTTGGGGCATTAGAAAGCCCAAATGGCATGACTAACCACTCAAAGAGACCATCCTTGGTCTTGAAGGCCGTTTTCCACTCATCCCCAGGCCTTATCCTAACTTGGTGGTAACCACTCTTGAGATCTATCTTAGAGAAGATGGTGGCTCCGGCTAGCATATCCAACATGTCATCAAGCCTAGGGATGGGGAACCTATACTTGACGGTAATTTTGTTAATGGCCCGGCTATCCACACACATCCGCCATGATCCATCTTTCTTGGGGGTAAGGAGGGCCGGGACGGCACATGGACTCTTACTAATGCGGATGAAGCCCTTCCTAATGAGTTCCTCTATTTGCCTCCTAAGTTCGGCATGTTCCGTGGGATTGAGGCGATAATGAGGAAGGTTTGGAAGGGTGGCTCCCGGCACTAGATCGATTGCGTGTTGCACATCACGCATGGGAGGGAGTTGGTCCGGGAGCTCTTCCGGGAACACATCATGGAATTCTTCCAAAAGTTGTTGGATCTCTATGGGATGGGGGTTAGAAGGGGTAGGTTCCCCTAAGCATATGACAACCGCACACAAAGGCACCCCTTGAGCAATTTCCTCTTCAAGCTCTTTCCTAGTGATGAGATGAATTCCTTTGGTCAACCCCGTGGTTCTACTTTGTTTTGGGGTTTGGACAAGGGCTTGGGTTGGAGGGGTGGAGTTCCCCGAGACTTGTGGAGTGGTGGGGTGTGATCCTTGAGGGAGAGTGTCCCTCTTGGGCATGGGTCGAGGTGGGGAGGGGTTAAGACGGATAGTCTTACCCTCATGCTCAAAGGTGCATATGTTGCTTCTCCCTAGAATGGTGGCATCCACATCATAGAGCCAAGGTCTTCCTAAAAGGATGCTTCCTACTTCCATAGGTATGACGTCACACCATATTTGGCCATGGTAGGAAGAGAAAGTGAGAGGCACTAAGCATTGGGTGTTGACCGGGATGGAGTTGTTGTTGATCCATGAGACCCGGTACGGACTTGGGTGGGGAGTGAGAGTAAGCCCAAGGAGCTTGACGGTGTCGGGTGACACGGCATTAACACAACTACCACTATCCAAGATCACTTTCCTTACATGGTTTTCTATCTTGATAAAGGTGTGAAAAATTGAGGTCCGTCGCCAATCCTCTTCTTGAGGTTGAGTGAGGGTGCACCTAATGACTCCTAGATGGGAGTTGTTTGAAGGAGTGGGGTGATCTAGATCCGACTCTAGACATTGGGCTTCATACTCCTCTTCCCAATCTATTAAGGCTTCATGTTCTTCAATGACATTTTCTTGTTCCTTTTGGGGTTGAACTTCTTCCTCAATAAGCAAACTAGATAACCCCTTAGATGGATATTGCCCCGCAAAATGACCATACCCATGACACTTATAGCATTGTTGGCGCCCACTTCCCGGGGTGGCTCCTACACTTGGGCCTTTGAGGTTGTCATCCTTCCGTGGGAGAGGGTGACTAGGAGCGGGCTTGTTTGGAGTGATGGGTGGGGGAGGGTTGTAGGACCTTAAAGGGGCATTCCCACTTGGGGTAGGAGCTCTCATGGGGGTGGGTGGAATGGGACGTGGTCCCAAGCTTTTGAGGTCGGTGGGTCGGGGAGGGATAAACCGGGAATTCCTAGAAAACCTTTCCACATCTCTAGCTATTTGGTAAGCTAGCTCAAGGTTATCAACGTCCCTCATGAATAGTTCCCTCTTGATGTGGCTTTGAAGCCCATTCCTAAAACGGGATAAGGTGACATCCGGATCCTCATGGACTCCACACTTTAGAAGATAGGAGTCAAATTTTTCAATGTACTCTACCACGGTCTTCCCTTCTTGGGTGAGGCTTTGCCATTCATCTAGGAGCATTTGGTGGTAGGTTCGGGGGAGGTATTTGTTCCTAAGTTGGTTCTTCATGTCCGCCCAAGTGTCAATAGGCTCTTCCCGCCTAACCCGTCTTAGACCCTCTTGGTTTAGCCAATAAGTTTTGGCTAACTTAGTGAGATGCATCTTAGCCAATCTAACTCTCCTTTGGTCGGACATGGGGTACCATTCAAAGTATTGGTCCATGGCGGTCTCCCATTCTAGGTAAACACTAGGTTCATGTGAACCATCAAAGTTTGGGGCCTCTACCTTGATCATCCTTAAAAGGGGGTCATCCGGATCATCCCGTGGACGCCGGTCAAGGTTTTGATGGGGGCGAGGTCTCTCATAGTCATAATAATGGTCATGGTCCATATCCTCCCTATAAAATTCAGCATGTGGGTGATGGGCTCTTGGGCCGTTGTTCCTTGGGTGGAACTCATCCCTATGAGGCTCTACATGTGGAGGGTGGACTCTTGGGCCTTGGTTTCTTTGGGGAAAATCATTCCTATGGAACTCACCATGTGGTGGAGGGGCTCTTGGCTCATTGATCCTTGGGTGAGGATCTTCCCTATGAGGCTCATCATGCGGAGGGGGAATTCTAGGCTCATTGTTCCTTGGGCGGAACTCTTGTTCTTCTAACCGAGCAATTCGGTTGGTAAGGGACTCTAGTTGGGCAATGATGGTTGTGAGGGCAGCATCTACCCTATCCATGTGGCCTTGGGGTTCCTCCCTAAGAACATCTTGGTTGAGTTGGTGAGGATTGGGATCCATTGGTGGAGCCGAAGACGATGAACCGGGTTGATAGCTAGCACCACTACGGGTGGACATGCAAGACAAAGGGCCAAAGTGGTTGGACACACTATGCAAAGGTCCTAGGACTTAGACTTGATAGAGACAAGTCAAGGACTTACTCTGATACCACTTGATGTGACACGACCTTGGACTTAGGCAAACAAGCACAATTAAGCATTCAAATGGGCCTTAATGGGCCACCGCTCTCCCGTCGCACTCTATACCCGGAGTGACTTGGCGATGCCAAGAGTGAATTATGGGAATGGGCCCTTGCTGGTAGAGGGCCAGCAAGGCCAAGGATCGACTTCCCAAGGGTGGATGCCCAATTCAATTGGGGCCGACAAAGTGCACAAGGGCACCGGTTCACACTATCCCACGGCGATCACTCTTAAGTCGTGGACTTGAGGATCGGGCGCTCCTCACAATTTCAGCGGTGCATGAATCAAATATTGAAAGAGCAACACTAATTGAGCAAGGAAGAGGCACTTACTCGACCGGTTTGAAGAAACCGGTCCCGGTCGGAGACGAGGGCGAGCGGGGAGGCGGTGGTTCCCCACACGCCGCGGCGGTGTCGCTTGACCTGTCCAAACCAATGACAAAACTACACCTCACGCAGGAGGGGGGATCTTGGGGTAGGGGTTAAGGTCTTACATTCAAACACTACCACCACGCAGGGTGGGGCCTTCAGCCGGCCAAGCGGGGTGGGGATATCGGACCGAAATGAAGAGAAATGGGAAATTAGGGAACTTGCAGCTGCAGTCTGATTTCTGGACAGGAAGTCGCTGTGCCGGCTGCCTCGAACTCGTACGGACTCCAAATTGAGTGCAACCACCTTCTAAAGCTTCCTGACTTGAAAGGGAAGACTCCAGAATTTTTGGGGATGCTCAGAGGGTCGGAGGTGGCCGCACCAGCAACAGGAAGGAGACTCCTCTGTCTGGCCGCAGGTTCAGTCTAGACTGGAACAGCAGATTGTGGAGGTCACTGTGCGCCCTCCCGAGCTCCGATCAACACGAAACCGGCGGCATTGTCTTCTTGGTTGAAGTAGCTTTCAGCAGGAGGTGACGGGGCTTCATTCAGAGATCGAGGGCGGTCGGTGTACCCTGAAGAGTGGGCACTGGTCGGAGTAGTCAGCAGGAAACAGAACTGGAGAGCTCGGGGGAGAAAATTCGTAACTCATTCCTCCGGCAGCCAAACGAGGTTCTGTTTTTTGATCTTGGAAGAGGACTGGAAGAGTGAGAACTTTGATGAAGGAACTTAAGCCTGAATCCGCTGGGGTTCGTCGTGGAAGAATGTTCTCTCAGCCTCTGGTCCTGGATGAAGACCTCTCTGCGCAGTCGTGGGAGAATGGCTTCTACGGTTGGCCCCGACCTCGGAACGAGTTGATTCCACCTCGCCTGCGAAGAAGACAGAGGGACCTTTCCAGCAATGTAGGCTACGCCTACAGGATCACCAGGATGAAGCCGTGGGTGACGTTGCAACAGGGGTTGACTTGCTGGTCTGCATAGCTCCAATCTGCAAGAAGAAATGAGAGGGAGGGGTGGCTTCTTTGGTGGAGGAGAAGTGAAGGGGTGGCCTAAGGATGAATGGGGTTCTTGTGGGGTGGAGTGGGGAGCTATAGGGGCTGGAGAATGAGGGGGGGAAATGGCTGAGAGCAGGGGTTAGCAGGTGGAGGAGGAGGATGAGGATGTGAGAGAGGGAATGGGGAGTGGAGGGGGGCGAACTTGGCTTGGGGGAGGGTAATGGAAGGGGGCGGCCAAGGCAAGTGGAGGGAAGGGATTTCAATTTTTGAAATGGCCTTGGAAGGTGGGGGATTATGTGGGAAAGTGGGATGCTTGTATTGGAATGGGGGAGATTTGGTTGGGAGGTGGAGAAAGGTGTTGGAATGGGGAGACTTCTACCTAGGAACTAGGAGGTGGAGTAAAGGAGGCCATGGGGAAGTGGAGGGCATTAAAGGAGGTGGGTGGTGGTTGGGAGTTGAAGGGGAAGAGAGGAGAGAGAGAGGGGGGCGAACCCCTTAGGGGAGGAGAGAGATGAGAGAGAGGGGGGGGTAAGGGAATCACTCCCTAGGGCATCTCACCCTTAACTAAGTGGAATCTCTCCAAATTGGACACAAGAGTAGACTTAACTCAAAAGGATTTTGATCATTCATTAACTTCAAATGAGGGGAGTGGGGTCCTATATATAGGCAACCCACTCTTTACAATAAGTCCCTGACAAAATAAACAACTACAAATAACCAAGGGGGGTGGGAGTGCTAATGGGCCTAGCCCAACGAATGGGGCCCAATAGCCACATTAGACAGCATGATGATATAAAAACATAGGAAAATAAGTGCTAGACCAAAGGAAATGACTCAAATAAAATGGAAATACATCAAAATAACTCAAAGGAAAGCTACAAAATGGATAAGGGGCCTTTATAGAGTGAGGCCCAAACTCAACCAGCTCCCGAGTGTGAAGAAGTGGACTCGAGCCAATGGGAGTCGTGGGTAATGCCTCCATCAATGTCTCAAATGAATAATCAGAAAATGTGAGAAAATACAAAAAAATGAGAAAAGCTTATAAAAATAATTTAAAAAATTAAAAAGAGCTCATAAGAAATTTCAAAAAAAAGTAAAAAGAGGTTATAAGAAAATACAAAAAAAATCAAAAAAAGTTCCAGAAAAAATTGAGAAAAGATTTAAAATAATAATGAGAAAATAGTTGAACAAAATAATAAAACAAATCTTAGTATATAAAAATAAATACTTTTATTTTTTTTGAGCTTGAATATATATATATGTATATATATAAGAAATTAACAAAAAAATCACAAAAAATATATATATAACTAGTATCCATCCTTAATCTCCACTTTATTATAATTAATCTATATATGTTAATCTTAATCTTCACTTTGTTAGCGTTAATCTTTATATATTATTCTTAATCGCACGTCATCTTCCTTCTCTTATCTTCATTTCTCTCACGTCCACCTCTTCTCTGTCTTCTTTCCCAGCCGCCCAGCATCGGGCATCTTCCTTTACTCCCATCCTTTTCTTTCCTTTTATCCTTGTCTCTCCATCATTCTCTTTTTGTCTCTTCTCCTCTTATCATCACACACAACCCCCCACTGCCAGCAGAGATACGAAACTCTCATCCCTTCATTCCACAATCTCCCATCTTCCTCCTTGGCAACGCCCCCACGTTTCCTCTCTCCCTCTCTTTTCCTGCAGAACCTCCGCCACCGGACGCCACCCTCTCCCACTCCCTCTCTTTCACCGCCGTTGCTACCTGCACCACCACCGTTCACGCGAGACCCTTCGCCCTCGGACGTCACCTCACGCCAACGCTCCGCCTCCACCATGCCACGACCCCTCCGACCGCCGTGAGCACGTCCCAACGCCGACGACCCCCCCTGCACACCTTTGCCGCTACACCTCCCCACTTCGCCGATGTCGTCGTCTCCAACCCGCACCGGCAGCAGCTCCCCGTGAAGCCCCCCGTGCATGCACCCCGGCCAACTCCACCGCCGCCGCCGTGAACCCCGGCCAACTGCACCCCGCCAGAGCACCCACCTCGCCTGCACCGGCCGCCGTCCGTCCGCCTCCGCCGTGACCGTCGAGAGCCCCCACACCGACGCCGCTCGCCCCCGTCACTACACCGGCCACTTGCAACTCCAGCACCGCCTGCACCACGACGCTACCTCCACCGCCACGAAGCCATCCACATGCATCACCACCGGCCACCTCCCCCGGCGCATGCGAGCCCCCGTCTTCCGTGAAGCCGCACCGATCGTCTCCAGCCACGCCGACCACCACCTCCGGCTGCCGTCCACGATACCCCGCCCGTGCCTGTAACACCACGACCGCCGTCGCCTCGTCTCTCTCCCTCACGCTCTCACTTTCCCTCTCTCTCTCTTTCCCCCCCTCTGTCTTCCTCTCCTCCCGCCGTGTCCCGCGTCTCTCTTCCTCTCTCTCTATCTCTGTCTTCTCTCCCCCCTCCGCGGCTCTCTCTCCCGCCGTCTCTCTCCAACCCGCCAGTCTTCTCTCTCTCTCCCCCCGTTCTCTCTCTTTCTCCCTCTTTCTCCCGCCGTCCCTCTCTCTCCCTCTCGTCTGTCTCTCTCTCTTCTCCTCTCACTCACCCTCTCTCGCTCTCTCTCTTCCCGCCGCACTCTCTCTCCCATTTTTCTCTCTCTCAACCCTCTCTCTCTCTTTTATATATTTTTTTCATTTACTCCCCCCCTCTGTTTCACCCGATCTCTCTCTCTCTCTCTATTTTAATATTGTTTTCCTCTCTCCCCTTTTCTCATCTGCTCTCTTCTCTCTCTCCCCATCTCTCCAACTCTCTTTCTATTTTTCACTCTCTGATCTTTTCCCCCTCACATGATCTTTCTGTCTTTTTATTACTCCCTCTCACATCCGGTTACACTTTTCACGTGCACACAGTTTAACACACACAGTCACGCACATGCAGCCAATTCCAAATTTACGTACACATCCATGCACGTGATTCTTCCCTTTGTCTATATGCATCTACGTATATATACTTATATATATTTTTAACTTGTAAACATACAGAAGAGAGTATATATCTGTACATATTATATATAATATGCTAAGAAACTCATGTGCCTGAAGTTATATTTACGCGTGTTATATGTTTATGTAATATATTTAAGACATCTATGTAACAGTTTATAGAAATATATTTATTCACATATATATTTTGTATGCTTATATATATATATATGCATATAGTTAAACACATGTGTGTATGTTTATTTATATGTAAGTATTTTATCAATTTACGTTAGTTCATTGTTGGTGCAGGAATAAAAGCGAGGCTTTCGGCCTGATTAGCTCTCCCACGTGTTCCTACACACGGGGAAGCCGTTTCGTCCCACCGTTCGCTCCCCCCGTGCTTGTGTTCCCATCAGCGGCTCTATTTTTTACTGTTATTATTTTATTATATTTTTAGTCTGTTATTTAGTTATTAGTGTTTTATCTTATGAATTGTCATCATATTATATTATCGTCCTGACTTATTTTGTGTTTGTTTATTTTGCAAGGTAACCATTCAGAAGTCCCCTTCTTCGACCAGTCGAACAAAGAGGAAGAAGGAACCCGCGCAAATCCCGCGTCAAAGGCCAAGCGATCAATCAACCAGTTCGGGGTCCACGGTCCCTGGCGATCACACCACCAAACGCGTGCTTGTAGTAAATTTTAATTTCTGTCTATAATACCCGCGGATAGCTAAATCCCGGGTCTGTTTGTACTATAATCGATCGCGGTGAGTCATTTCACCGTGGTCATTTATTTTCTGCACTTTCTTTCTGTACTTTATTATATTGTTGTTAAAACCCCGCACGGATCAATATCCTGCGGTGGTCTGTTTACTGTTTATATTCATGTTATTGTTATTGCGTGAGGAGTGATATGCCGTTCTAAATTCTGAGTCTACGTATGTCTTTGTGTCCGCCAACTTCTACTACGTAGAGTCCCAGGTTCACACTCGGTATATAGAAAGCTGTCCTCGGAATAGTAGGTCACGCCTACCGGGAAGGGGTTCAGTTTGCGTGAGAGGGTCTTCGGATCCCGTTCTCCGCCCTGTACCGATCGGAAAGTCTAGGCACTACGTCCCCGTACAGAGCGACCTTTCAGGTCATACTCTCTACCCTCTTTCCTACATCATCCTTTTTACGCACGCGTTTTCATTTTTATCATTTTTTACTCTTTCACTCAGAGAGGGAGAAACCACATCTCTCTCTCTCAGTCCACCACGTGACGCGTTCACATCTCTGACGATCACGGTGGGACCTGCTTTTTACTTTTTTGGTTACCCACAAGCTTTCGGCACCCACGTGTGCCCCTCCTTTTGACACCCACATGTGTCTCTCCTTTCGGCACCCACGTGTGCCCTTCCCTATTGCGCCCACGCGCGCTCACTCCCCTCGTGCACCACGTGCACTCCTCCCGGTCCTTTGTGGTTATTTGAGAGGTTAACGTTGTCTCATGCACCACGTGCACTCCCCTCCATTCGGCACCCACATGTGCCTCTCCATTTAGCACCCACGTGTGCCCCCTCCATTTAGCACCCACGCGTGCTCTCCTCTACATGGCACCCACGTGTGCCCCCTCCATTTAGCACCCACGTGTGCCTCTTTTTATTTGCGCCCGCGTGCGCTACGTCATCCCCCTCGTGCACCACGTGCACTCTCATAGTCTTTTTTACAAGTGGTCTACGTGTCTCGGAAAGAGGAACGGTTGTATCTTACTCCATCTGTTTACTGCTTTTATATCTCTGTTATATCATTGTGATTATCTCTGTTCTATTTGTGTGTTTATCTCTGGTATTTGTGTGTTATACATCTTTTATTCAGCACTGCATTTCATGCATTTACCCATTTTCTTTTCTTTCTCTTACTTATTTAAGGATTAACCCCTCTCGGTGAGGGAAGGACTCTCCGTCGGGAATTCCTCTCGACGGACTAGGATCTCCTCCATTGGGACCTCCGTAAGTCCCCGACAGCGAAGGATTCCCTCTTCGTTCACTGGGCTGGTTGTACCACTGAAGTACCCCGGAGTTAGTTACCTATTCGTGGTGAGACGAGTGCCCCTAGCTGACACGGCGGTAAAACAAAGTGCAATTAGGGTCCCTCCTACTAAGTGTGAATTTTATATTTGTTAAAATCAAAAAAAAAGAAAAAGAAAATTCAAAAAAAATTAAGTAAATCAAAACACAAAAAAAAGGTTAAAACAAGAACAAAAAAAATGGCGTAAGATCATCCACTTGTCTGTTAATCTCTGATACTTGTTTGCTAGTGTATGCATTTACGCTCTGGTAAAATTACAGGAATGGCTGAACTCTTTTGAAGAGAATCAATCGGGTCGTGGTCAGTAAGTTGACGCACGCGTCCATGCAATGGACTCAGGCCCTTCCCGTGAGACCCCACAGGAGGTCCCCACTGTTCCACAGGAAATTCCTCCACCACAGGACATCTTCTCCCTGTTGGGTGTCCTCGCCAGTACACAGCTCAGCCCTGAGCAAATTCTGGTCTTTCAGGCTATTTTAAAGGGGAAATCTGTTTCTCTCCCTTCTCAGGAGTCGACTCCGGCTCCTACATCCTACCAACAGCCGCTCCAGGCTACTGCATCCCCATCACATGTATATGTCACTCCCTCTTCTTCGCTTCAAGGGCAGGCGAGTCAACAGTCCGCCTCTTACCAATTTGCCCCTCCACAATCTCAAGCCCCTGTCATCCTTCATACGGTACCCCAAACGGGTCTGTCCACTGGTGGGCCGTCATACCCCTCTAGTTCAGGGTTCCTTTCTCAAGCCTCAACGAGGCCTCTTTCGCCTCAGTGGCAGGCCCAACCTTCGCCCTCTTTTCCTCACCCCTCATGGCCCCAAAATTTGGCTGCCCCTCCTACCCTGGCTCAATCGAGTCACTCTACGGGAGAGCCTTACTCCACTTCTTTTTCAAGCCTTCCATGTCAAGCTGCCCCTCCAGTGCCTCAAGGCCAACTCTCTACTTCACGAGTCGCACCTCTCCAACAAGCTCTCATTCACAAAATGGATCAAATGAAGGAAGAGTTAAAGGAGTTCACAAGTCGGCTATCGCCCCCTCCTCCTCAAGTCAACCCCTTTCACGCTAAAATTGCTGAAATAGATAAGGAGTGGAAAAAGGCAAGAGATGAGTATGAGCAGGAGCTTCTTTCAAGTCGTTACGATCAAATGGATACCGTCTACCCATTCACCACGCTAATTCATATGGCCCTCTGCCTTCACATCCACATCCATATACGCAAAATCTTCCTCCCCTCATTAATACGTATTCCTCACGGCATCCATTTGAACTTGATGACTATGGAGAAGTGGAAATGGCACATGATGAAATTTGTCAAAACTTTGAAGATTTACCCACTCCGAGGCTTCTTCGTTCCTTCCCTCTTCCACCACCACCACAAGAGCCCTTTGATCAGGATGAAGTCACTGCTGCACCTATTCCTAGTTTTCTTCGTTCTTTTCCTCTTCCACCACCACCAGAAGACTCATATGCTCAGGATGAAGTCACTGATTCTACCCCTACCTATGAGACATCATGGTATTATGACGATGGATCCATGCTCCAGCAACCCACATCAACGTACCATGAGTCTTCTACTAATTCTACCCCTACCTATGAGACATCATGGTATTATGACGATGGGTCCATGCTCCAGCAACCCACGTCAACGTACCATGAGTCTTCTACTAATTCTACCCCTACCTATGAGACATCATGGCATTATGACGATGGGTCAATGCTCCAGCAACCTACGTCAACGTACCATGAGTCTCCTACTGATTCTACCTCCACTTATGAGACACCATGGTATTATGACTATGGGTCGATGCTCCAGCAACCTACGTCAACGTACCATGAGTCTCCTACTGATTCTGCCCTTACCTACGAAACCACATGGTGTTATGATGACGGGTCTGTATCCCAACAACCCGCATCAATACACCATGAATCACCCCCTATTTTGAACCCTTCATGTACCCCTAAAACCCGACGCTTCCTACGCACCAAGTCTCTTACTGTTACCCCTCCAACTACACAAGTAATCTCCACACCATCAGCCTCCATTGAACCTCCCATTAGTCCTTGTCCCCAAACTAGTAACCCTCCATTACCTTCGCTTAAAACCTCCACCATCCCTATAACCCCTTGTCCCCAACCTATTCATGTTCTTCCATGTGATCCCTTCCCTAACCCCGTGATTAACCCTGAGCATGGCCCATCTATTTTTACACCCAAGCCAACCTCATCTGCTTCCGAGCAAGGGGAGAAGCTCGTCGTGTTTCAACCTTCACCTACCTTTCCTACAATCCCTT
This sequence comes from Amorphophallus konjac, assembly GCA_022559845.1. NCBI lineage: Eukaryota > Viridiplantae > Streptophyta > Magnoliopsida > Alismatales > Araceae > Amorphophallus > Amorphophallus konjac. The sequence continues at coordinate 17,279 of JAHNEJ010003606.1, read as the reverse complement.
TTATTGAACCTTTATTACCCGCTGAGCCCATTGCCTTCATCTCGCCTCCATCACTTAAGGCTTCCACCATCCCTATAACCCCTTGTCCCCAACCTATTCATGTTCTTCCACGTGATCCCTTACCTAAACCCGTGATTAATCCTGAGCAGGGTTCGTCTATTTTTGCACCTGAGCCAACCTCCTCTGCTTCCGAGCAAGGAGAAAAGCTCACCGTGTTTCAACCTCCACCTACCCTTCCTACAACTCCTTCCATTGAACCTTCATTACTTGCTGAGCCTATCCCCTCCGACTCACCTCCTTCCACCACCTCTCGGAGTGGGTGTCTTTCTACAGACACATGTGCCAAAGATAATGTTCAAGAACCGGACAAGAAGAATTTGGCCATGCCAATGCCATTCAAAATCCAAGATTTCATTTGCCGAATGTCGATTCGGGTTCTTGTGCCGGTCACCTTTGAAAAGGCCGAACCTCTATTTGCACCAATGTTCGTCAAGAATAACTCTCAAGAATGGGTGCTGAACAAATCAGAAGACAAGACCATAGTGGTCACATTACTCATGGGCCAACATTCTTTCAAGGCTCTCATTACCCCTTGCTCAGTCATAGTTCAAATGGCCAATCAAAAGAAGGGGTTCTCCTCATGCATAGTAATGACACATTCTACTGCTGAGGAGATGATGAACTCTATGCTCAGGGGTGAGTCAGGCCCCTCTTTGTTGGAAGTTTTTGACGTTTTGTCTACTCCCTATCAACTTCCATGCAAGGAGCAAACTCCTATACTATCAAATATATTCCCACATGATATTCCCACGGTCTTGAGCAGTGCACCAAATAAGAAGCTCCTTATGCCGAAGGTCAAACTCCCAATGATAGATATCATCCATCTATCAAGGGAGTTATTTCCCAAGGAGCTATTCCATGTCAAGATCCCTACTGCACGAGTGGAACTCTCAAACTTTCATTATCATTATTTGCCAAGAGAGTTGTCGTTCGCTTTTGAACGTCCAAGGGGTCTTATTAAAAGTTCATCAAATGAGAGCCTATGGGCTCTGACTATACCCATTGAACCAGTTAGTCATAGAAGGATGAGGCCATCTTTTGGAGCACATAATTGGAGAGAGCAACATGCAAGGCCAAGAGGTCAACAAGTTATATTGAAGGTTGAGAGGTCACCCTGTGAGAGAGTATCCGCCAGGAAAAAGGGAGAGCATAAAGTGAAGCTTAAGGGCGAGAAATCCCATGTCGAGGAACCATTCTGTAGCCTATCTACTTCATATCCCGTTCGATCACTGCTTATGCTGTTATTCAGCTTTTTTTTATGGGTGATCTATTGGCTAAGGGGACGCTTTCCATCATCTAGATCTACGCAATCAAGCTCTTCCCCTGTTCTAGGGTCTTTGGACCCTCACGCGAGCCCCCCTCCGGAGCCTCCGGATCCTTACATTCCACCTCGTCCGAAGTCTCCGGACCCCTATATTCATCCCCATCCGGAACCTCCGGACTCCTCCATGTTTAATTCCATATCTTTATCCATCTATCATCCTCGTCCGGAGCCTCCGGACCCCTCTCTATTTAGTTCCTTGTTTTTATCCTACCCTCACATTCCACCTCGTCCGGAATCTCCGGACCCCTCTTTATTTAATTCCCCGTCTTTATCCACCTCTTATATCCCTCTGGAACCTCCGGATTTCTCATCTTATTATCCATCCCTCCTAGGGCATCGCGCCCTCCCTCTTCATTTCCCTCCGGAACCTCCGAGCATTCCCTTCTTCCGATTTATCCTTTTGTTCTTCCATGTCATTGTGTCATTCGTTCTTTTCCTCCCTTTGAGTTATTTTTTCCATACCTTTTATCAAGGCATCGCGTCCCTCATCATGTTATTCCTCCGGAACCTCCGGATCCATTCCCCCATGATTTGTCTCCTTTACTTCCGGACCCTCCAGATCCACTCCCTTCGATTCATCAATTTCTAATTCCTCCCGAGCCCGATCCCGAGTCTGACTCGATTCTTGCCACATCAACTGCCTCGGGCATCTGCCCATTCTCACACTGCTTTCGAGGCTTTAGTCCTCACTCTTTTTTTTGATTTCTTCTCACCCTGTAAATTCTTCTAGGCATCTTCTGTGTAATCCTTTTTGTAGCACCATTCCTTTACAATAAATTATAGCAGAAGACAGAAAAGCCATAAGGAGAGTAGCCCAGAGATACACACTAGTTGCAAGGTTGCTATATAAAAGAAGCCTCACTGGTGTTCTTCTAAGGTGTCTTGATGATGATGAGTCCTGGAAGTGTGTAGAGGAAGCACACTCAGGTGTGTGTGGTGGCCATGTGAATAGCCAAATGCTTGCCAAGAAGATCCTTCGGCAAGGCTTTTACTGGCCCACCATGGAGGAAGACTGTGCTGTCTATGTCCGTAGGTGTGCCAAGTGTCAACTTCACGTCGATAAGATCCATTCCCCATCTTCCTCTCTCCATCCAGTATCCTCCCCATGGCCTTTCTCCATGTGGGCATTCGACATCATTGGTCCTCTCGGTGATCCTAACTCCCTTATTAAACAAAAATCCTTCATCCTTACTGCAACGGAGTACTTCACCAAATGGGCCGAAGCTGAAGCTTATGCGGAAATCAAGGCATCAACTGTTTGCAAGTTTATTATGAAAAACATCATCGCCAGGTTCGGCATTCCAAGAACTATCATCACCGACAATGGACCACAATTCATCTCTCAGGACCTTCAGGACCTCTGCAAAAGGTATAAGATTGCATTGCATCATTCATCACCATATTATCCACAAGGTAATGGCCAAGCAGAGGCCACTAATAAAACACTGATCAAAATCATAAAGAAAACTTGTGAGTCTAGCAGATTCTCGGATTGGCCAGAGAAGCTTATTGAAGCTCTATGGGCCTATCGCACTTTAATCCGAACTCTTATTGGGTAAACTCCGTTCGCCCTTACTTACGGGATGGAGGCGGTAGTTCCATATGAGATTCTGATTCCCTCTCTGAGAGTACAATTGGACAAGGACCTTCCCCTCGACGAACGTCGTGATTCTCTCCTTGTCCAGTTGGAACTCTTAGACGAGAAACGTCTGGTTGCTGCCAAGCATGCTCGCGTCTACCAAAATAGACTCGCACGTTTTTACCAGAAGAAGGTTATTGAGAGAAAGTTCAAAGTTGGTGAAATGGTAGTAAAAAGAATTTTTGTAAAACCTGGCGGGCCGCGTTCTAAGCTCCAACCCAATTGGGAAGGACCATACGTGGTTCAGGCTGTGCATCCTGGCAACGCCTATAGGCTAGTCAATGCTGAGGGAGTTGAGTTATCCCACCCTTGGAATGGGCTTTATCTTAAGAAGTACTACCCTTAGATAGGTGTACATATTGTCAAAAATGAAAAAAAAAGGAAAAGAAAACAACAAAAAAATGAAAAAAAAATAAAATGAAACAAAATGAAAATAACAAAAATATGTACATAAAACAAAAAAGAAAAGACCAAAAAAAGTGGAAAATTTAAAATGCTGATGCTTGGAGATCACCATGTAGTTAAGTCATTGCATTCAACCTCCATGTTAGGAAAGGGCCCATTAAGACTTGGTAGGTCTCAGGTCTTGGTTTGCCAGAACCGTGGAGACCCCTGTCCAGCCGGTTCGGCCTATGCCCCCTCAAAAGAAGACAACATGTATACACATCTGTGTTATAAAAAAATTGATAGCATCGCTTATGGTAGGACATTACTCAAAAGGTCTCCAAGAAAGCTCAAGTCTTTATTCTCTTCTTCTCGACCGAATGAGACAGCCCGCGCCCTTAAAACGCTGAGCATGGGAAACACGAACACAACCTCTCAGGGTAAGAGTAGGATCCAATTCCTCGAGCATGGATCAGAGCACGAGAAGAGGGCAGTGTCCCCGCAGGCATCCAAGAGAGATTCCATAATGTCAAAATACTATGTCCCTCGCAAAAAAATCCATCAAAAGAATCAGGAAAAGAAAAGCAGGAAATCAAAGTCAAAAGAAAGGCCTGGACGTGACCGTGCCTGATTCCACTAAATGAAACCCCTTTGACTGAAAGTCAAATTCTACACAAAAGGGGTTATGAGATGTAAATGCTCGAGATTTGGTCTGAAGTTGCCCAAAAGGGGAAGTTAAGTGCGCCCCTACTGGCTCGCCGGGTTAACGGTTTTGTCGGTCCTCTCAGGAGGTTTACCCCCTATACTCTTCCTTCTTCCTCTAAAGATGAAGACTCAATGGAGTTCCTGAAGGGCGAAACTCGCCAAAGCCTGCAACATCCTTTTAACACAAACATATGGTTGTCCATTTTGAAAAGCAGAAGCCATTGTCGTGAAGGAGTCTCCGTGTTTCTGGCCGGTCAAGACCCTTATCCACCACCTTAATGCCTTCTTATCTAACCTCGGGCTTAGACCAATGCAAGCGCGTCACCTACGGGTGCGACGGCGTCTGATTCCGGGTCAGCGTCGCGCGGTTGGTCGTTTGGGTTCCAGGGTGTTCCATCATATACCATCTAGAGTTGTGAGGAAATAGACCCGGGTCGGGCAAATCATTTACCTCGAACACTTTTTGGGTGAATCCCTGCGGTCAGAAGCGACTGGGAGCCTAAGCATGGCATGACGGTATTGTCATCAGGATAAGTCTTAGCCGGCGGGATTATCATTCGAGGAGTCTAGAGGCCCAAATCAACCTAGATGTGCACTTAGGATACCTGGGAGGTTAGCCAGAAACCCTTGTTCTCCTGCAGCCAACATGTTATATGGGTTGGTCATCATGCATTAGCAAAAACAAAAAAAAAATAAACAAACCAAAAACAAACAAAAAGATAACAAATCTAAAAATCCAAAAAAAGCAAAAAAATGTACATGCACAAAAAAATGGAAATGTAAAAGACCAAAAATAAAAAATAAACAAATAACAAAACACAAAAAAAATTAATATACACCTACAAAAAAATAAAAATCACTCTTTGCATGATCACATTTGTATGCAGCATTCATTTTAAATTCTCGTTTGCATCCGTGTGCTTGTCTGTCGCATTCATCATCATCTTTCATTAGTACCTTTGTTAATAAAGGCTTGCCCCTTGACTCGTTATCAAGGATAGTTCAAAACCTCATTTGCTTGTTGAGCAAGGGGCAAGTCAGAGCAGAAATACTGACTTGTTTGCTTAGGTGTGTACAGGGATTCGAGAGCTCATGAAGAAGCAGAGAATCAAACACAAAACACTTTATTTCACTCCTATTCAAAACAAAAATAAACAGCCAAAAGAGAGTCCACATCAGGTTTCACCTTCTCTCTCCACATTACTTGTCCCGCCACCCTCTGGGCGAGACACTCTTGAGGGTGCTACCCAATCATGGAAAGCGGTCCTTCTACCGCTTTGTGCTTCTCTTCCTATCTCTACACCCCGGCGTCGATCTGCGGGGGCACCAAAGAAGCTGCTGACACGAAAGCCACGCTCTCGTGCTCTTCGGTAGCGTTCGTCACCGTCCTTTAGCCATTGCTCGGCGAGGCCGAGACTGGTCTTCAGTTCAAATAATTGGGCCTCCAGGGCCCTCTTCTCCTCTTTCTCGGCCGACCTCTTGGCCTTCTCTCTTTCCTTGGCCTTTTCCCTCTCAGCACGTTCTCTCGCTCTGTCTTCCCTCTCCAGCTGAAGGGTGATCCTCAGCTCTATAGCGTCCCTAAAAAAGTCATCACCTGGACGACGCTGCAGTTCCTCTTCTAGCTCGGCTATTCTAGCTTCCTTCTGGGCAGCATGTGCGAGTGCCTCCTCCGTTTCTTTCTCCTGCCAGACGTTTCATCTCAGGCTTCTGGTAACGCTTGAACAAGGGATTTTAAATGGTGAGGCTCTCACCTGTACAGAAAGCATCCCTTCTGCTTCCGCAGCCCGCTGTGTGGCATGAGCAAGTTGCTCGTGTAGTGAATCTAACTCTGAAGTGGGAATCCATAGACTGGAAGAAACGCCGTCTGCCCCCATCGCCGATGAAACTACATCGAGCTGGGCACGCTGCGTACACATATGAGAGGTGACAGTTAAATGGTTAACGCCATGAATTTCAAATCATGCCAGGAGTATGTATATATACACTTACTGATGAACCCAGAGCCGCTCGGGTATCAGTTAACTCTTGCTCCATGTCCGCCAAACGAGCTCGTAAGTTCGTTATTATGGTGTCACGGGCATCCTACAGCCATGGCTCTTGAGTTCACAAAAAAAATGGAAATTATAAAAGACAAAAAAAATGGTGTTTTATTTTACCTCTATAAGCCCTCCAAGCTGGAGCCTCTCCGCATACGTTGCCCTATAGAGCCGTAGGTAATCTTCACTGTCTTGCGCTTGTGATTCCAGGAGCGTGCCACCCCGCTGCCAGTCTTCATACTGTTCGGGGAAGCGCACCCTCCAATCAACACAGGTTGCTGGCCCACGCGTCTTCTTCCCGACGCTGGGTGAGGAGGTTATATCCACCCATTCCTGGGTAAGCCTGAGGGTCCTCATGGCTAATCGTAGCCTTAGTGGCTCAATTTCATTCAAGCAATGGAGCCAGAGGTCCCGTCCGAATCGGGCACGGCTTCCAATTACCCATGGCTGGTCGACATCGACCATATTCAAGTAAGGCCTCCAGTTCACCTATGTTGGGTTGTACATATCTTCTTAGTTACTCAAAAATATAAAAAAATATAGAAAAAAAATGAACAAAACATATAAAAAAGAGAAAAAAAGTATCCTACCATCGCTGCATGGAACTCTTGCAGCTCCCGTCTCGATACCATCAGCTGGTAGGATAATGGTGCTGTACTCATGATGGGTTGCCACCGCCTAGCCAATGGGATCGTCACTGGCCGACAGTGTCGAGCTCTCCCCATTGGAATATAATAGTGTAGACACGCCATTCCTGACATCTCCTGAGAAAGTCTCATATTACTATACAACGTCCCGCGACGGCTTACGCGTTTTGAATCACTTGAGTGCTTCCTTTTCTTGAGTCTTCTTCCGCCCTTTTCGGCATCCGGAATCGTCTCGTCACGGCATTCGGACGGCATCAACACCAGTCGAACGCATCAGGAGGTTCCGGAACCAAGAAGGATATCTGCCGGGCGGCCACCGACGCCCGATCCAAGGACCCGGGTGGGTCTTAATGGGGGCGTCCAGGCCCCTGGACGCCCCCATGATTTTAATTTGTTTTATTCTTTTCTAAGGGCCCCAACACCAAATATAAAAATATAAAAAATATATATATTTATGGAGGCGTCCAGGACTCTGGACGCCTCCATAAAAACAAAAATAAAAAATAAGTGTAAAATGCCAGTTGGCATAAAAAACAAAAAAAAATAAATAAAATTATATATATATTAATGGAGGCGTCCAGGTCCTTGGACGCCTTCATAAAAACAAATAAAAAAAATAAAAATGCCAGCCTTGGCATAAAAGACAAAAGAAAAATACAAAATAATAAACTTTTGGAGGCGTCCAGGCCCCTGGACGCCTCCATCAACTCACTCACGGGCGCCGCCCACCGAACGACCGTTTGTCGTGTGTGAAAAAAGCCAAATTTAGAGACGTCCAGCTGACTGGACGCGCCCATTTTTGAATCACGAGGCGCCGCTCACAAAACCACGCGTTGTGCCAAACCGCGTGCGGCCGTCGTCGGTTTTCGGTGGACCTGTTAGAGGCGTCCGGGACCCTGGACGCCCCCATAAAAGTATTCTAAAAAAATCAATAAAAATAGAATAAAATATTATTTCGGCCCTGATGGAGGTGTCCAGGGTCCTGGACGCCTCCACCTTCCGGAACTCTATAAATAGAGGCCCACCCCCTCAGTTCTAGGGGAGCTAAGCAGTGATCCGATAGGCTGCCGGAGCCCAGAGGCTACGGAGTCATTTTTCTAACCTGTGGGTTCTTTTGTAGGTGGAGGTTCTGCCGGCTTCTCGGGTGATTACGCTCGCGAGAGGGAGGTCGTCTTCATCCACCGCGCTTCTACGTCGTCCCCACGCTGCCGGAGCTCCGCCGAATTTCGCCACCGGCACATCCAATAAGCCAACTCTTTCCTTTTCTTCGTAGTTCTTTTGCATTCATCATCTCGCATCCATCATCTCATTTTCCTCCTACTCGAGTCCGAGAGGGGTTTAAAAGATAACACCAACCAGGTGTGTGTCTTCCCGTTATTTCGTCATTTTTATTGCAAGGATATGAATACTACACATTCATCTTTCTAATCCACTTGTTATTTGTTTGTCGTTGTTTTGCAAGGGTAACCGAGGAAAGCCCTCTCCGTCGGCCGGCCGGAAGGAGAGGAAGAAGCAACCCGCCATCTCCCGCTCTTGAGGTAGGCGCGATCACCTTCTTATTTTGGGGTCTTTTGGCCCCTGGCGATCACACCTTGTCATCGAGGCCGCGGCGAGTCACTTCCCCAATGGCCGTTTAAATTTCTGTTTCCTATATTCTCTTTATATTTTGTTATATTCTGCTTATATCATCGAGGCCGCGGCGAGTCACTTCCCCAATGGCCGTTTAAATTTCTATTCCTATAATCTCTTTATGTTTTGTTATATTCTGCTTATATCATCGAGGCCGCGGCGAGTCACATCCCCAATGGCCGTTTAAATTTCCGTTCTTATATTCTCTTTATATTCTGTTATATTCTGCTCTTATCATCGAGGCCGCGGCGAGTCACTTCCCCAATGGCCGTTTAAATTCCCGCTCTTTGTATCCTCTTCATATTCTGTCATCTTATTATCTGCTCATATTCTCGAGGCCGCGGCGAGTCACTTCCCCAATGGCCGTTTCAATTCTTGTTATTTAATTTTTGCACCATTCCTGTCCCCCCGAGGCCGCGGCGAGTCACTTCCCGCTATGGCCGTTTAACCCCCATATTTTGCTATATCACGCTTGTCCCGCTCGCCCCGCCGGAGCAATCTCCCGTGGTGGCCCCTTCTCTCTTTCCTCTCATTTCTGTGTTGCAGCAAACAAAACAAACAAAAAAGAAGGAGCCCGCGCGCTCTCCGCTTCTTCCTCTTCCCCGCACCATCGAACTCCGAACCGCGTGACGTCGCTCACAGATTGGCGATCACGGTGGGACCTCTACTGCTTCCTCTCGGCTACCCTTGCAAGTTCGGCACCATCCGTGCCTCTCCATCTTGGCGCCCGCGCGCGCCCCCGTTGTGCTCACGGCAGCACTGTCAGTTGTTTGGTTGTTTGTTATTATATGTCTGTTATTTTTGTTGTTTTCCCACTCCATATATCTGTCAGCATTCCATTGCATACATCCATTCCTCCTTTCTATCTTTTTTTCATTTTTTGAGGATCACCCTTTCCCGGTGAAGGAAGGACTCTCCGTTTGGGAATTCCTCTCAACGGACTAGAATCTCCTACACTGGGACCTCCGTAAGTCCCCGACATCGAAGAATCTCCTCTTCGTTCACTGGGCTGGTTGTACCATTGAAGTTCCCCGGAGTTAGTCATTTCGTTCGTGGTGAGACGAGAGACCCTAGCTGACACGGCGGTGAAACAAAAACAAACTAGGGTCCCCATTTTGTGTGAACTTCGGATCTCGCTAAAAATACAAAAAAAATCATCAAAATCAAAACACAAAAAAAGGACGTAAAAGCATCCACTTGTTTGATAATCTCTGCTACCTACTTGCTAGTGTATGTTTTTGCGTTCTGGGAGAACTGTGAGCATGTCTCACGAGTCTTCTGAGGAAAACCACCCTAGCCGTGGTTTGACAGCCGACCCGCGAGTCTATGCTATGGACTCGGGTCCTTCTCATGACCCCTCGCATGAGGTGCATGTTACTGCCGGGGACACGTCCCCGCCACAGGATATCACTTCCTTACTGGGCGTCCTCGCCAACACGGAGCTTACCTCTGAACAGCTCCGGGCCTTCCAGGCCATTCTAAAGGGAAAATCTGTTTCCCCCACGCCCCAGGAATCAACTCCGGCCATCGCACCTCTCCAAGAGTCTGTGCAGGCCATTCCATCTCCCTCATTGGCGCAAGCCATCCAGTCTCCCTCGCTTCAAGGTCAGGCGAGCCAACAACCACCCTCATTCCAGTTCCCATCACAATCTCAAACTCCCGTTGTTCCCCAGACACCGCTTCAGCCGGGGCCAACTGTCGGCGGTCCGACAGTTCCCTCTCATTCTGGGTTCCCCCCTCAAGTCTCCGGGAGACAGTTTCTCCCCCAGTGGCAAGTGCCACCTTCACCCCCAGAGGAGCTCGCCCAATCGCTCCTCAATAGGTTCAACCGCATGGACGAGCAGTTTCAAAATCTAAGAAGGATGGTGGACGTGAAAGCCACCCCGGAGGTTGCTTTGCCAATCCTCCCTGTCATTCATCTTCCTCCTTCCGAAATGCCCACGTACCGCAGATACAACGGTACCGGCAACCCCTTCATTCACCTCAAGGACTTCATGTATGAGTCCTCCTATTGGCAAAATGATCAGAGGTCCCTGGCGTACCTCTTTCGGAGATCATTGGATGGTCCCGCGCTTGAGTGGTTCTATTCTCTGGAGCCCCGCGAGGCCGAGAATTTTGAAGTAGTTCAGAGAAGGTTCTTGCAGAAATATAGGGATAGGGTCGGTCCCTCACTCTCCATTACCGACCTAGTGGCCGAAAAGATGAAACCCGACGAGGATTTTGTCCGATATGCTGATAGATGGAGGTCTCTGGCGGAGAGAATAAGGGATACCCTCTCCGAGCCCGAACAAGTGAAAATGATTGTGTCTAATGCAACCCCACAGTTCAGACATGTCCTGGCCATGAATAAACTGACTACAATGGAGGAACTCTACGAAAGGGCCCGGTACATCCAAACCCAACTAAAAGACTCCCCCATCATGAACATGTTTGAGTCGCCGAAGCCCAAAGTGGTCAGAAAGACAGGCGCTGGTGTCCCGGGCGGAGCCACAGAAGGGGTCGTGACAAATGAGCAAGTCAGTGCGGTCAACAATGCCAACTATGCAGTCAACCCAAGGCCTCCACAAATGCCCCGACTACCCCTTCAACCAGGTCCTTTCCCTCTCCGTCCTCCACCCCAAAATAATCCACCCCAGGATAATATGCCTCCATTACGTCAACCCCAGCAACAACAACCACAACCTCAACAACAACAACCACCGCTTCAGTACAACCAAGTTCCACCCCCGGGGAACTATGTTCCCCAACAGCAACAAAGGAGGCCGCTCGGTCCCAAGAGAGCCTACTATCCTCCATTGCCAGAAACCTTGGCAGACATTTTTAATGCCCTCATGGCATCAAACCAACTCGCCCTACCCAGAGAAAGGCCCGCGTGGCCCCTCAATGTTGATACCTCCAAATACTGCGTCTACCACAGGCAGCCAGGACATACAGTGGATTACTGCTTCCATTTCAAAGATTACATCCATGATATGAATGATGAACATCAAATAGATTGGGATGAGATGAGACGGTACGTCGCAGCTCTCAAGGCTAGGAGACCTCCTCAGAGGCCACAGCAGCAGTTACAACAGCAACAGCAACAGCAACCACAACAACAACAACAGCCTCAGCAGGCCCCACAACAACAGCCTCAGCAGGCCCCACAACAACAGCCCGACATGGGCATAATCCAGAATTCATTACCGGAGCACCAACAGCCCAATCATCAGGTTAACCCCATCTCCTCCTTCCCGGAAGTCGGGAGAGAGCAGGTGTGGCACCAGGAAAGTACCTCCATTCTTTATACCTCCAACCCTATCGTCATGCAACCCCCTCACCTTGCCCGGGTAGCACCTCTCTCTCATCAACCCGCATCGGTATCGCCTTCGCCATTTCCACTACCATTACGCCCTCTCATCCGCACCCCAACCTCCTATCAACCGACACTTTCTACTACGCCTTCACACCCTCTCACCTTCTCCCACTCCCCCACTTTACCATCCACCTCTACGACATTTACCCCTACGCCTTCTAAACCCCTTATCATCCGTACACCATACATAACCCCGTCTTTCTCCACCACATCACCACTAATGCCTTCAAAACCACTCATCACCCACCATCCGCCTCAAAACCTTTACCCGTTTCAAACCTTACCTCCACCTCCACCTTCCAAACCCCTTATCCTTCATAATCCGCGTGATATCCCCTCTACCTCCACCATGCCTCCACCTAACAAACCCCTCATCAGAATCCCTGCTCCCGTCATCACCCCTGCTTCATCAACCATTCCTCCACTACTACCCCTCAAACCCCTGTTAAAACCCACTGCTACCCCCACAGAGGTACAAAAGCCACAGGCAATGGTGCTCCGGAGTGGAAGGATTTTCCACAGGGTTTTCCCCCACAACAGTCAGAATCCCGAGCAATCTCAGCCAGAGAAGGATGACGGAGAACAACCAGAAAAAGCTATCCCTGGAACACAGTATGATCTATTGAAACACCTGGACAAGACGCCTGCTCGGATCTCCATCCTGGAGCTTCTTCAAAGATCCACATCCCACCAGGCGGCCTTGATGGAATATCTTCAAAAAGTCATGGTTAATGAAGACCTCCCCGTGGAGAAGATTTCAACCGTCCTGACCCCAACAGACACACAACCGGCCATCATGTTCCACAACTACGAGCTCGCTCCCAAGGAGGCTCGGAAATATGCACTGTGCATTTCAATAAAAATTAATGGGGTATCCATAAACCCGTGTCTTGTGGACACGGGTGCGTCCATAAATGTGATCTCCATGAGCACTCTTCAGTTGTGTGGGATCGACGAGGAACAAATAAGACCTTCCTCGATCACGGTCACGGCCTATGACAATAGCAAAAGGCCGCCGCAGGGGATGATTATTCTGAAGGCAGAACTAGGCCCCATGTCAATTCCCACGGAATTCCATGTCCTCGACATGGACCCCACATTCAAGGCTATACTGGGTCGACCTTACATCGAAGCCATGGACGCTGTGCCTTCCACCAACCATCAATGCCTGAAGTTTCCTTACAATGGGAGAATTATTAAAGTGGTCAGTACACCTGTCCTTCACACAGTGGATGCTATCAACACCTCTCTGCCATCTGTTTGGCCGTCTCATCGGCCCATATTGTCACTGCTGGATGTACGTGATCCATCTCGCATTCCACTAGCACCAAAGGAGCCGGTCAGGGCAACCACAACATCATGTCTCCCTCTTCACTCCAAAGGTTGGGAGATTATGAGGAACATCGGCTATCAACAAGGAAAAGGGCTGGGCGCACAGTTACAGGGAATGCTCAAACCGCCAAAGGAAATTAGGCCGAACCGCAGGTTTGGCCTAGGCTTCAAAGGACCATTCAAGGCGGATTGGAAGCCCCTCACATGGACTCTATCAAACCACTTCAATAGAGGGCCCGTTGTTCAGATGGGAGATCACCCACGAGAAGCATATGGGGAATCACATGCTGTATATTTTGCTGAAAAATGTCCGAGGATCACCAAAAGAGGCAAGATCAAAGATCCGGAATGCGAGTGGAATAAATGGTTCGACATACGGGACATTTCTGTTGCACTGGAAAGGATGTTCTCGTCCCCACAGCTTGAAGGACCACCATTGATCTCCGAGATACCAGAGAACATTGCCACTCTTGCCAAGGTTCCAAACTATCCTCGTCCTCGCCAGAAGGACTCTATCATCGGTGGATCTTCATCCGTCCTCAACATAGCTATCGACGGCTCATTAGCCGCCATCCTCTCCATCCACTCGTCTCAGCCTTTGCTGATATTTTCTTCCTGGGCCAGACGATTGTCTGATGATCTTCCCAGGTCCCCTTCTTTGCTTACATACCTGCACGGGCTTTTCAACCCGCGCCAGGTCTTCAACCATGATCTGCTCTACGAGCCCCACAATCCTCTAGCCATAACCACTTTCCTCTCTCCTCCAATCTCTTTTCACTGCTTTGTCATTAAAAATGAAAACGAAAAAAAAACGTCAATTCTCAAACTCTCCAACAACACATCTTCGTTGAGGAAACCTCCTACATCTCCCACGGGTGCGTACCACCTTGCGGACCACCCGTCCAAGGTCCGATGAGCGACCTTTTCTACCCCTCCTCTGAGGGGTCTTCTCCTGTACATTCTACACCATCCTCCTCATCTTCCTCTTCTTCTGTAAATATTGTCAGTCAATCTAGGAATGACAGGCCAAGGGTAGTACCTAGGAAGAAATCCAAGGGTAGGCAGATCCCTCGTCGATTCCTTCTGGATTTGGCCGCCAGGTGTCAGGCCCTTCTTGCCATCCCCCAGTTGTTAGAAAATCCCATCCAGCTACCCGAAATAGAATGCGAGGGCGACTGTGCATCTGATGAAGGGTATGGAGTCTACGAGATCACGAATGAAGAATGCCCCACTGAAGATGAGGGTGAAGAATATGAGGATGTGGCGGGCGCATACGCTAGTGGAATGAGGAGATTCGACGAGCCGTCAACCGCCGTAGAAGAATCCACCAAGGAAGTCAACTTGGGAACTGAGGAAGACCCTAGGATCATCCTCATAAGTGACAACCTACCACCCTCTGAAGAAGAGGCATTAATTGAGGTTCTCAAGGAATATAAGGACACGTTTGCATGGAGCTACGAGGATATGCCGGGTTTGGATTCAACCTTGGTCGAACACCGTTTAACCCTAAAACCAGGGTCCATCTCGGTAAAACAAAGGTTAAGGCGTTTCCACCCTCAGATGGCTTTGAAAATGAAAGAAGAGGTCGATAAGCTCCACAAAGCCAGGTTCATTAGAGTCGTTCTTTATCCTCAATGGGTGGCGAACATTGTCCCGGTCATGAAGAAAGATGGGAAAGTCAGGATTTGCATCGACTTCCGGGACCTTAACCGCGCGTGTCCAAAGGATGATTTTCCCTTACCTCACATTGATGTGTTGATTGATAACACGACAGGTTTTGAAACCCTCTCTTTCATGGATGGATTTTCAGGATACAATCAAATTCGTTTGGCAGAAGAGGATCAGGAAAAGACGTCATTCACTACCCCTTGGGGAACATATTGTTACGTGGTCATGCCGTTTGGGTTAAAGAATGCTGGAGCTACTTACCAAAGAGCGATGATGGCCATATTTCATGACATGATGCACATATATCTGGAAGTGTATGTGGATGACTTATTGGTAAAATCAAGGACCAGGATGGAACATCCAGAAGTTTTGGCTAAGGTCTTGCAAAGGTCCAGAGAGTTCCAATTGAAAATGAACCCGAAAAAGTGTGTGTTTGGTGTGTCATCAGGTAAATTGTTGGGGTTCATTGTGAGTAAAAGAGGGATCGAGATTGATCCCGACAAAGCCAAGGCTATCAGGGATATGCCGCCTCCCAAGAATTTGAGGGAAGTCCGAGGTTTAATCGGGAGGTTGCAGTTTATTCGTCGGTTTGTGTCTCAACATTCACAAAGGTGTAGACCTCTCTACGAGTTGACCAAGCCAGGAGTAGAATTCCACTGGAATTCTAAATGTCAGAAAGCTTTTGAAGGGTTGAAGGAATATCTGGCTAGTCCACCCGTTCTCATTCCACCCAAACCAGAAAAACCTTTGATCCTTTACGTCTCAGTCTTGGATGACTCCGTGGGAGCCGTCCTCGCACAAGCTGATGAAGAAGGCAAGGAACGGGCAACCTATTACTTGTCCAAACTTCTCAATCCCTGTGAGCAGAAGTACACCGGCATGGAGAAAACCTGTGCTGCCCTCGTTTGGGTAGTGCAGAAATTGAAGCACTACTTCTTGGCTCACGAAGTCCACTTGATTGCTCGGATGAATCCTATCAAATTCCTTCTGGAGAAAGCCGTCCTTACGGATAGGCTAGCACGCTGGCAAAGTTTTCTCTCTCAGTTCGACATCACCTACATCCAGCAAAAGGCGATTAAAGGCTATGCCATAGCCGAGCATCTCGCTCACCATCCTCTTCCCAAGTTCGACCCCGTCCAATCAGAGTTTCCAGATGAGGAACTAATGTCCATCAATCAATCAGATGAGCCAATGTGGACACTATATTTTGATGGAGCTCTGAATTCTCAAGGGAGAGGAATCGGCGTCGCCCTCCTGTCACCGGAAGGCCTCACATTCCCATTGGCGTACCAGCTCAAATTTCCAGTTACCAACAATATAGCCGAATATGAAGCCCTTCTAGCTGGCCTAGGACTCGCTCATTCTTTACGTATCACTGAGTTGCGAGTTGTAGGTGACAGTCAGCTCATCCTTCGCCAGGTACTCACTAAGTATCGCACTCGCGATCCCAAACTCAAGCCATACCAAGAACTCACTACTGCCTTTGCCAAACTGTTCACAAAACTGATCTTTGTTCATATCCCTCGTCATCAGAATATTCTCGCCGATGCCCTTGCCTCATTGGCATCATCCATAAGGTTCCCTCTAGGAAGATGGTTTAAGTCCATTTCCATCTACAAACTTCACACCCCTGCAGTCGATGATGCTTCCTACGTAAACATCAAAGACAGGATAACAAGGAAGATCCTGCAGGAAGATATCCTTGAGAAGAGGGAAATCATGTTGGCAGAGGCCGAAGAAGAACTGGCTGATGAAGAGAAACCATGGTTCTATGAAATTGTCAAATATTGCCAAGATCAGTCTTATCCTGAAGGGGCCACCACAGAGGACAAGAAAGCCATAAGAAGGGTGGCTCAGAAATACACATTGATTGGAGGTCTACTCTATAGGAGGAGCCTTACTGGTATTCTGTTAAGATGTCTTGGTGACGATGAGGTTTGGAAATGTGTAGAAGAGACGCACTCGGGTGTGTGCGGTGGCCACGTGAATAGTCAGATGCTCGCCAAGAAGATCATTCGTCAAGGCTTTTATTGGCCCACTATGGAAGAAGATTGTGCTGTCTATGTCCGTAGGTGTGTCAAGTGTCAACTTCACGCCGATAAAATCCATTCACCATCTTCCTCACTTCATCCAATATCCTCCCCATGGCCTTTCTCCATGTGGGCATTCGACATCATTGGTCCCCTAGGTGATCCCAATTCCCTCACCAAGCAGAAATCTTTCATCCTTACTGCGACGGAATACTTCACCAAATGGGCCGAAGCCGAAGCTTACGCGGAAATCAAGGCGTCAACAGTCTGCAAGTTCATCATGAAGAACATCCTCGCCAGATTCGGCATCCCAAGCACGATCGTCACCGACAATGGGCCACAATTCATTTCTCAGGACCTACAAGACCTCTGCAAAAGGTACGCAATTGCATTACATCATTCATCGCCTTATTACCCACAAGGTAACGGCCAAGCGGAGGCCACCAATAAAACATTGCTCAAAATCATCA